>CAUYQG010265771.1:0-33702 GCA_963574415.1 Tarsius wallacei
AGATCGGGAAGGGCAGATGGAGAATACCCACTTCAAAGCCATGTTAGCTTTTTAACTGTTATGCTGGCTTTTATTTAACATTATGAATATCATTTTAACTACTCATGATTCGAACACATTGGCATTTTTTTTTCAGCTGTATGGTAGATTTTGCTTAACCACACCAATTTTACACAGATGTGCTGCAGCAAACTACAAAGAATAAAAGCTATATTGGCCAGGCACAGTGGCTCAGTCTGTAAAACCAGCCCTTTGGGAGGCCAAGGAGAGAGGATTGCTTGAGTCCAGGAGTTTGAGACCAGCAGGGCAACATAGAGAGACCTCGTCTCTACAAAAAAAAATTTAAAAAGTAAGCCAGGCAGGATGATGCACACCTGTAGTCCCAGCTACTTGAGAGACTGAGGTGGGAGGCTTGCTTGAGTCCAGGAGTTTGAGACTGTGGTGAGCTGTGATGATGCTACTGCACCCCGGCCTAGGCAACAGAGTGAAACCCCAACTCAAAAATAAATAAATAAATAAATATAAGCTCCATGAAGGTAGAGATAACATTTTATTCACAACCGTAAACCTTGGGCCTGTCTCAGTGTTCTGCTGTATCGCAGGCACTTAGTAATTGTTGGATAAATGGATAAATGTCAAAATATATTCAATGTCCTGGAAAAGGTGAAGTAATCATTTTATTTGGAAGCATAACATATATACAAAAATGCAAAAATTTTAACTATACAGGCTCAACACATTTTGACAAAAAACATCTATTTGTTCATCACTCAGATCAGGAAATAGGGCAATAGCAGGCATCCCTTATAAACCCCTTGAGCTTCCTCCAAGTCACTATTCTCTTTCCCCAAAAGTAATGCCTGTTTTTATTTCTATTATCATAGATGAGTCTTGTCTGTTTGGGTTTGTGTTGAGTTTCTTTCATTCAACATTGTGTTTACAGATTCATTGATGTTGTTGCATGTAGCAGCAATGTATTCATTTTCGTTGATGAATATTATCCCATTATATGCCTATGGCACTATTTATTTTTCTGTTCCCTTGTATGGGCACATGAGCTATTTTTAGTTCTTAGCTATGACAAATAAGTCTTCTAGGAAAATGTTTGCACATGTGTTTTGCACATATGGATGCATTTCTCTTGGAGATATGCTAAGGAGTAGATTAGCTGGATCATAAGGCATGAGTTTGTTTAGTTTTAGTAGATACTGTTGCCAAAGCTAAATAACAGACAGATGGAGAGGCTCTCAAAAAACTGATTTTTATTTGGAGTTGAACATTGCAATGGGAATATGATGACTGTATTCGGGGAGGTAAAAGAAGCTTTTAAAGGAAAAACGAGAAGTGTTACATGAGTTATTTTGAAACAATTATCCTTGGCTAAGGATCAATAACAAGGGTGACATCAGTCCATGGTTGAACAGTCAGTTGCTGGGCACATGTCCTCAGAGAAGTATTGTGTGTGTGTGTGTGTGTGTGTGTGTGTGTATGTGTGTGTGTGCACTCGTGCACAATGTTGTAGTTTTTGCAGAATCTTTTGTGATCGTTTTTGTTAGCAAGCATATTTGCATGAGAACTCTCCCTTCATGGCCTTCTCTGGATCCATTTGCCAGGGTTTTGACACAAGTGACTCCATTTTGATTCTTACAGCCTTCACACTACCAGATGGTTTTCCATGTTAACTTTGATAATTTGCATGCCGCCATCAGAGTATGCAATATTTAAGTTGTTCTACAGCTCAACCAATACTTAATATTATTAGACTGTTTACTTTTAGACATTCTATAAGAACATAACGGCAACTTGCTGTTTTAATTTGTCTTTCCTTTGAGATAATAAGGATACAGATCTTTTACTATATTTATCAGTCATGTAGATAACCTCTTTTGTGACACACTTCTTCAAGTCTTTCTGTCACTTTATTGTTACCTGTCTTTATCTTGCATTTAGAGGCATTTTTATATATTATCAGTATGAGTTCTTATTCAGATATATGCATTGTAAATATCTTTTCCTACTCTGTGGTTTTCCTTTTTACCTTTCTGAATGCTGTTTTCTGAAAATCAAAAGGTTTTATCCTAATGTTATCTGCTTTGCCAATTTTTTCTCTATGGTTTCTTCTTATGTGTTCTTTAAGTATTTTTCTAACTTGATTACATTAAAATATCTTTCTATGTTAAATTTTAGGAATGTTGTTTCTACATTCTAAAGAAATATACTTGCATGCATGGTTTGAAGTAAGGGTCAAGACTCAGTCTTTTCTTATGGGTAGCCAATTGACCCATAACCATTTATTGAAAAGACCATATTTTTCTCACTGCATAAAACTCCATATTTGTCATTGCTTAAATGACTGTATACCTATGGGCTATTTCTAAACTGTATTCTGTTCCATTGGTCTATTACCTAAGTTATATTGTCTTAATTATTACACGTTTATGATAAGTATTGATATGTCAAATGCTATTCTTTTTTAAGCTAGTCTTGGCAATTCTTGGCTCTTTGTGTTTCTAAATACATTTTAACATCAGTTTTTAAGTTTAGATTTTTTATTCTTATTAAATTAAGTCTTTAGATACTTGACGAGAATTCTTATTTTATAATTTTGAGACTTCTAGTACTTGAACATGGTATGTCCATAAACCGAGGGTGCCAAATATATATATACACATATATACACACACACATATTTTTTTAAATGTTATCTATGTATTACTTTTAGTTCACCATAATCAGAAGTGTCTGGACTCTGATGGTAACCACTTTTAACACCTCTTGTAATTGCAGAAGTCAAAAAAATGACTTGTATTAGTCTTTTGTTATTGGCATATATTGAGTTTTAAGGATAACAATATACAATTCTAATATAGTTTTTCCTTTCTTAAAATGTGCATACATTTTTGACACTCTCTGAATATAGTATATGGCCTAATGTCATGCAATTTTACTGAATTCAATACTACTTCTGTACAACCTCATAGAGTGTTCATGCAATATTGGGCTGCCATAACAAAATACCACAGACTGAGTGAATTACATAACAGAAATTTATTTTTTCACATATAAATGTGGAAAAAAGGAGACTGGAATTCTAAGATCAAGGTGCAGGCAGGGTTGTTTCTAGTGAGCCTACTGGCTTGTAGATGACTGCCTTTTTGCAATGTCCCCATGTGGCCTTTTCTTTCCGTGCATGCAAAGAGAAAAAGACAAAAGGAGTTTGTAGCTCTGGTGACTTTTATTTTTTTATGAATATACTTGTCCCATCAGATTAAGGACCCACCTTTATGATCTCATTAATCTTAGTTACCCTCTCCAAGCTCCTGTCTCCAAATATATCACATTGGATGTTCAGTTTTCAATAAATGAATTTGAGGAGGACACAAGTCCATGGAACATGTGTATAAAACTTTCATTGATAAATAAAGACACTTTTTGCTCTGTCCAATTTAGTGCCTTTAGTTTAGTTTTCTTCTTATTGCGTTAGCTAGGGCCTCCACGATAAAGTTGAATGAGAAAAATGAGAACAAATATCCTAGTCACATACTTACTCTCTGTGGCAAATCTTTTAATATTTCCATTCAAATGATGTTTGCTGCAGATTTTTTTGTAGATGACTCTTGATCAGAAAGTTTGCTTTCACATCCAATTTGTTCACACTAGTGAGTGCTGAATTTTAACACAGTTTTTTATACCTAGTGGGATGCCCGTGTGGTTTTTCTACTTTGTTTTCTAAAAGTGGTGAATCATACTGATTAATTTTTGAATGCTAAATCCCTGCATTTCTGGAATATAGTCAAGTCAGACACTTTTCCTTATTCTCTTAATACATATATAGATCCAATTTTGGATTATTCTGTTAGGAATTTTGGCATCTTTTATCATGAAAGTAATTGTCATATAGGTATCTTTCTTGCAGTAATATTGCTATTAAAATTATACTGGCCTCACAAAACAAGCTAAGAGCTGTTGCTTATTTTTTTTCTAATCTCTGCATTTGAATAAGAGTACAACTATTCCTTCTCCTAAAAATTTGGGGGAGAAATGGCCCTTGAAGCCACGGGCACTTGAAGATTTTCTTTTGTAGAGATTTTAATAACAAAAATAAATTTTCTCATGAGATATGGAACTAAACATACCTTCGATTTCTTTTTATATCAGTTTGATAAATTACAGTAAATAATGTTTCCCAAAAAGTGCTTTTTCATTTTATCAAAATTTTCCAATACCCACATATAGTAGTTAATGCTCTTCTTCCTATCTTTTTAGTATTTTAAAGATCTGCAGTGATGTCTTCTTTTACATTCTTAATGTTGGCAATGTGTGCCTTATTCCTTTTGGTTGTTTGTTTTTCTTTTCATCAGCTTTGCTAGAAATTTATTAATCTTTTTAGTGGTTGAAGGGAGATCCCCAAAATAGGTCCACATCCTGATACATGGACCCTTTGAAAGTTACTTCATTTGGACAGATGTAATTAGGGATGTCAAAATGGTATTATCCTAGTTTATCCAAGTGAGTCCCTAAATTTAATGACAACTCTCCTTATAAGTGGCAGAAGAAGAAAAAACATAGAGAGAAAGCCACATGAAGTGTAAAGAAGGAGTCATAGCAGCCATAACTCAGGAAACAACTGCAATGTCATAGCTAGATTTTTAAAGTCATTTCTAGAGATCAATTTCATTGAAGCCAGAAAATACACTTTTAAACAACATCAACCAACTAAAATTTGTTAAAACCTCATTAATGGCCAGGACAGAATCAATTCGGATGAGTATTCTTTATATAATTAAAAAAGTATATTGCCTGCAATCCCTGCACTTTGGGAGGCCGAGGAGAGAGGATTTCCTGTGACCAGGGGTTCGAGACCAGCCTGGGCAACTTGGTGAGACCTCGTCTCTACAATAAATAAAAAAATAGGCTGGGCATGGTAATGCACGCCTGTAGCTCCAACTACTTGGAAGGCTGAGGTGCAAGGATCGCTGGAGCCCAGCAGGTCGAGGCTGTGGTGGCCGTGAGCATGACACAGCATTCCGGCCTAGGCGACAGAGTGAGACCCCCAACTCAAAAAAAAATGTATACTGTATTCTGTAGTTATAGGTTTTGTTGCTTCTGTTTATGCATGTTTGGCAATGTTTACTGATCATGTTGTTTAGATTGTCTAAATAATTATTGATATTTTGGATTACCTATTCTGACAGATACTGAATAACATGTTAAACTTTTAAAATATGATTTTTGGATACAATGGTAGTTATGCCAGTTTTTTTGTTCATGTATGTAGACATTATTATATGCCTACACATTTATAATTGTTATATTCCCTTGGTAGATTACCTATTATCATCATGAAATGTATCTTTTTATGTTTAATAAATGCATCGTGACTTAATGACTATTACATCTGATATGAGTATTTTCACAGAGTTTGAGGGATTTTTTTTTTTTGGTCGGTGTTTATGTGATGAATCTTTTTAATTTTCACTTTCAACATTTCTTTCTGCCTTATCTCTGTAAGTTTGGTTTTATTATTTTATCCAATATGATAATTTTTGCATGTCAATTATACTGTTTAGTCTTTGTACATGTAATGTTTATCCTGGGAATGTAAATCCACTTTGTCACAATTCAACTTTTCCTTGAATTATCAATTCTATGTTCTCTTTTTTCTTCTTTCTTGCTCACTTTGGATTAGTCAGGCTTATGATGATGATGAGGGTGATTATTACTGCACCCTGCTCGATTAGCACTTCTTCTGGTGGTACTTTTGTATATACCTTACAGAAGTGGTTTTCAAAATATTTTCCTCAAACAAGCAGCATCAGTGGCATCTGAGATGTTAGCAGAGTTGCACATTATTTTAGCCCACTCCAAAAATTAAATGATAAACATTGAGGGTGGAGGACAGCATTCTGTTTGAACAAGTGTTTCATGTAATTTCAGTACTACTCTAAAATTTTAGAGCCACTGCCCAAGAGATTAAATATATATAATTGATTTATTAGAGTGTAATATCATTCATAAGGACATTAAACAATTTAAAGTCTATTTATTCCTCCCCAACTTTTTGTGTATTATTGCCACATATTTTAATTATACAAACAACTTAAATGGCAGAAGACATTATTATTTAATAAAGTCTGTATTCGTGTTGAGTAATCCACATATTTACTTTTTTTTTTTTTGCTTTTTTAAATTTTTAATTTTTTTTATTTTGAAGATGTGGAGTACAATTCAGGGTAAGGTATACAAACGTTGATTATGCAGCCACGCTTGTTGATGAGCTGTGACCCTCCCTCCACTAGCACAACACCCTCATGGAAATTGGAACTGGCAACCAATTCCTGATCAGAACCCTAAGTGCCCATACCATAAGAAATAAGATAGACAAGTGGGACCTCGTCAAACTGACCATCTTCTGCAAGGCAAAAGAAACTGTCAAGAAAGCAGGCAGACAGCCCACAGAATAGGAAAAAATATTTACCAACTGTGTATCTGACAAAGACCTAACATCTAGGATCTACAAGGAACTCAAACATGCCAAAAGGAAAAAAAACAAACTGCCTCATTAAAAAGTGAGCAAAAGACATGAATAGATAATTTTTTGCTTTTCATACCCACAATTGCCTTGATGTTTTCTGGTCTTCCAGACTTAAAAGGTTGGGTATATACAACATTATTAGTCATCATCAAAAAATTGCGTGTAGAATATGAAGCTCATGTGGATGTAGAAGGCACAGAAAATGTTAATGATTGAGTGTTTCACGCTATTAGACGTGTATCCTTACTGCATTATCTTCTCTTCCTCCACTCCCTCTTTTGGCATCATGGAGAGTTTCTTACCAACAGTTGGCTGAAGAGAAAAACCTCAGTTGTGTGCTACAGATAATTCCACATTCCATGCTGGTGCCAAATCAAAGTCAATTACTCTAGCACAGTATTCATACCACGTACATAATGTTTCTAAAATACTGTAGTGAAATAAAATCTTCCCTGAAGTCAGATTGTTGATCAATATACCTTGTTGCTTACTTTGTCTGGATTAATAGTTAGCAGAAATATGGGTACCCTGACTCTTGGACATTATAAAGATCTTAAAATACCTTAATTTTATGAATTGTATTTTCCCTCTTGCAGTGACATACTATTGTCATAAATTTAATTACATTTATATGCTTTTATAATTTTATACTCTCAATATTTATGTATATTTGCTGAAGACTTCTGGCTTCATCATAAACATAGAAAGCTGGAAGGCGTGTCACTCCCACTCTAATAACAAGAAAAAACAGAATGATTAATAGTAATATTAATATAACTTTTTGTGAATTCATCAGGAAACTGAGGTTGCAGAGCAACCAACTAGCTTAACATGGAAGAAAAGTTAAGGGCACTCAAGAAGAGACAGGACATGAGCACTTGATACCCTATGGTGCAGCACAGAGCAAGATGGGCTCACCTTAAAAGTTGATGAGAATAATTCAGCTGAAATGTTTATCTAATGACTAAAGACCATGTCTTGCAAAAAGAAAAACCTCAGACAGATCAAATTTAACAGAGTTTAGTTGGGCAAAGAATCACTCACAAATCAGACAGCCCCCATAATCGCAGCAAATTCAGAGAGACTCCACTGTAGCCACGTGGTGGGAGAAGATTTTTGGACAGAAAAAGGAAAGTAACAGACAAAAAATAGAAGTGAGATACAGAAACAGCTGGATTTGTCTCAGCCCAGCATTTGTTTTATTTGGGCCCGGTTTGAAGAGTTGGCCATCTTTGATTGGCTGAAATTCTGTGATTAGCACAAAGGTAGGTTACAGTCTATTTACACATCTAGTTAGGTTACAGTTCACCAAGTGAAAGGATGTATAAAAGTCTCTAGGTTGAACTTAAAATATGTAAGGAGGTAGCTTTAGGCTAAATTTAATTTAACAAGGTGAAGATCAAGTATGGCTGGAGAAATGAAGAACAACAACCAAGCCCTATCCCTGGGGAAAGAAACAAGATCTCTAAGAAAGCCCCACCCCTGAAACTTAAGGACATCAAGACTGAGGCTGAGCCACAGCAACAAGAGAATGCCTCCACCCTCCTACCACTATCAAGTGGTGAGTTAAAAATTACCATCTGTCCACCAGAACAGGAGAAGTGCAACAGCTAGAGAGAGGCCTCTGTGAGATGGAGTTTCACAGGGGAAGTCTCAAGCTTTTGACTCAAGGAGAGTCTAATGGAAACTTTGAGAGAAATCCTCTACCAACCCATTCCCCATCACCCCAAAATATGTTCCCAGAGAAAAATTGAAGACTGTGATGCACTGAGGGTGACCATAGCAAAAAGGAAACTCAACCCCAGCTCAGGAGTATATTGGCTCAATTTTTCACTGTGCTACTTTGAATTCTTTTCTGCATTCCTGTTCTTCCTTTGGAATCATTCCCTTCTGTTTGAAGACCATATGTTTGTATTTAAGCGTAGATCTGTTTCCAATGATTTCTATAAGATTTATTCTTTATCTCAAAGCCCCAATTTGATACTCCTGCAGAGTATCAAATTGTACCCTGAAAATTACTCTACTTTAGGATTGCTGAGATGCCTTTCTATTTTCTTCCAGCTTTATCTCTTCTGTGAACTTATTATTAACTTATGGTTACTCCTTAGGTAGTAAAATAACTTTCCCTTTACCTGCTTTAAGAGTTTATCACTGTCTTTGTTTTCTAGTACCTTTGCCTCTGATTAGGATTTATAGAGACTGTATCACTTGTGAGTTCACGCTTTTTTGTTTTGTTTCATTTTTATTTTGAGGGGGAAATTCTCAATTGTTCTTCAAATATCATTTTCATCTTATCCTCTCCTCTCCTCTGGTACTTCATTGTCATGATTAGGCCTTTTCACTGTATGCTAAATATTTCTTATATTCTTTTCTGTCTTTTATTATTATCTCTGTATTTAAGATCAACAATTTTTCCTTAGTACTATAGGTCACTAATCTCTACAGTTTTGTCAAATCTGGTATTAAAATAATTGATAGTTTTCTAAATTTTAGTTATGGCATTTTTTTAGTCTCAAATTCCTATTTGATTGTTATTTAAGAGACCACTGTTCTCTTGTGACATTTTCTATCTTGCCATGTGCTGTCTTAGACATGTCAATCATAACTGTTTTAAAGGAGTTTGTTTCTTTTACTTTATTTTTCTATTATTCCTATCTTTTAGTGTCTTTTGGTAGGCTTTATAATTTAAAAAAATTTTTCATTTTAAATAAGGTAGTTCTAGAAGTTTTATATGAGTCTTCAGGTCTGAAAATCAGAGAAGTCACCTTACCCCATCAAGGATAAAATATTTCAAAGTTTTGTTTCATATTTTATAAGTTCTGATTTATTTCTGGTTTACTTTTACTCCTATGATAGAATCTTTCAGGGAACCCAATGAAAAGTTTGGGTTATTTTTCAGGGTCCCTTTTCTTTGGTAGTTAGTCCACTTCAGTATTGATGTTTATAGCCCTGTGAGGCTGCCAAAAACTCCAGTGAGCACCCCAACTACTTAGTTGCCCCTTTTTACTTGACTTCTTCACGTACAAGTTCATGAGGCTTATGATTGGTGAATGTTACGGGAATGCGAGAAATTTGGGTTGCTGACTTCATCTTTCTGTAGTTGCTTTTTATCCTGGATCTTGACTCATCAAGTGTGAGTCACTTAGGCAACCCTGAAATTCATTTATCTAATCTTCATGGGCTCATGAGACTGTCAAAAAGCTCTCTTGAATTTTTTAGCTTCTTAGCAGCAATTTACCACTGAGCATCTCCACCTCTTGGTTTACGACTTTTAGGAATCAGTGAATGTTTTAGAAAAAAATGGAATAATATGTCACATTCACTCACCACAATGTTTCTTCTTTCTCTGAGGTTTGACCCTCTAATTGGATGCTTTCATAGTTCTCTGATGCCTTAAAACCATTTATTTTAATTACTCTATTAAGCCTTTGCAGTTGTTTCTGTGGCTGTGTTGGTCTGCTATATGGTAGCCCATTATAGCTAGAAGTGGAAATTCAGACAAAATCTAATTGAGAAGTTTAAGAGAGAAGGAAGATTGAGTTAGAACTTAATGAGAATTATGTAGCATAGATATAGTGAAAAATATTGCAGAGGTGAAACAATATTCAAAAAGTTTCAGGAGCAAAACTAAGTCTGTTGTTGCAGAGGGTATGTGTTAGAAACAAGATTTGGCAGGCAGTCGAATATTGATTAGGCACCAACTACTGGGCTACAAGTCAGTAGAATATAAGGACACAGTGCCTAGCTTCTAGAATTTGTATCATTGGAGAGGAGATAATAGATGTTACCAAGTACAAATAAAGCAAAGTTTAAAAGATATATGCCTTAATAATTTTTAATATATATATTTAATTATAAAGGAACACAAAGAAGGAGTAAACCAAGAAAGCCATTTTAGATGAGACAAGAAAAATGTTGTTTTTTACCAGGCAACAAGGAGGAATCATCGCGCATATAGAATAAAATAAGGAGAAGACACAAAAAATGTGTTATTGGGCAGTGGTTCTCAAACTCCAGCATGAATTAGACTCACTCAGAGGGTTCAAAATGAAGATTTGAAGGTTCTACCACCAGAGTTACTGATGCAATTATCTGGAGTAGGAGCTGATAATTTACGTTTCTTTTTTTAAAAAAAATTATTTTATTTTAAAGATGTGGGGTAACAAGTTCCCAGGTATGCTGATACAACTAATACTGCCAGTCTGGGAAACACATTTGGAGAATCATTAATATAGAACAGCCACTAAAGGAATAGTTAAAGAATGTGTAAATAACAGCTAATAGAGAGGCAAAGTTGTGTTTTTAAAAATGTAGTTGCTTTAAAGAATTACAATGCATTTATTTCATTTGGCTGAAGCATAGGACAGGAGTATAGAATTCTAGCATGTAGAATCATATTCAATTTGTGACTAGAAATAAGAAAAAAAATCTAATTTGCTAAGAAATGTGATGGCCATGCAACTAGAAAAAGTATAATTACTTTATAAATCATTTTTCCTGAGCCAGCATCCTGTTAGCTTCATAACCTCATAAAAAGCGCAAGTTTCCCATTCAATATTTCTGCTAAAATTCAGGCTGATCAGTTTAAGAGCTGTTTGTAGCACTCTGTGATAATTGAACGTAATAATTGTAAGGAACAAAACCACTAAACAGCATTTTGCTTTAATTATATACCATGTGGACAATTACTATCCACATTCCTGGGACAGGTTCAGTTGAACCATTGGTTATGATGTAATGAATTCAAGTGAAATAAATTTCCCTTAATATCAGGGGAAATGATTTAATAAAAATGTCAACTTAGAAAATGTCAAGTTATATTTAAATATAGCAAATACTTGCATTTTATGTTTACAGAAAATGAAAAGAGAATGTTGCTTTGGTGGTAAAGTTAAAATTGAGAGAAACATACAAGTAATCAACATACTTCTATCACCAATTAATAGATTATCTTTATTTCAAGCATTGAATAACAATTTAATTATGGAAAACAAATGGCCAACTCCATATTCCTTAGTCTTTGTCTGAAAAAAACTGTCCTAGGTGTTTTCAACTGTTATAAAACAATTTTTTTAAGTGAAGTGCATGGTATTGTTTTTAAAGAAGCTGCAAACACTAGCAAGTCTCTCTGACTGTCCTTTCAGGCTAGTTTACAACAGCGTTAATCTGCAGCATTTCTAAAAATTCTTACATAGATAAAAATCACAGTGGAAATTGCCAGAACTCAGTATATTAGTATATTAGCAATCTAAAAAGGCAATGAATCTGGAGATAGAATAGATGAAAACCTGGGGAAATGTCAATTGTGATAACATCAATAATGAAATCCCTTCCATTCAAATGAAGATGAGACTCGGTGAGTCAAGCCTCTCAGCTCTTCAGAATGATTCTAAAATGTCCAATGGTTATAGTTCACTGTCAGCCTGGGTCTGATATGCTAGCAATGAAGGAAAGGCAAATTGGATTTCTGAGCTTTGAGCACTGGGTCAGCAAATCCCTTATTGGTTCTCGACTGTTTTAAATAATTGAATGTGTGATTGTATTAAGCAGACATTAGAGACACGGGAAGTAAAATACCCACGGAATGAAGAACCATTCTGATTCAATCAACAGAGAATGCTCTTTGTAGTAAAACATCACACTGTTTGTGGTTACCCAGAAAGAATTCAGAGTCCTAGGATTTACTGCCACCATCAACGTTGTGCAAAGCACAGTGTGTTCTCTCAGAATGTTCCAGTCGCTGATGATTAAGCAAACACAGTCTCTCAGGCTTCCCAGGGTTGATGGGGTCCTATTCCCCCTGGATCCCAGCTCACGAAGCTGTCTGGTAACATTCCCATTACCATCTTCCCACAGGAAAAGACAATCAGTCCATAAGATAAAGTTTCCTCTCTTTCTGCAGCCTAACCAGACATGTTAGCAAGCTGAACTACATATTTATTAATTGCAACGTGTGTTGAATAGTTTTGTTTTGCTTTCTTCAGGTAAGAAGCAAATTAAAATATAAAAGATTTTTCTCTCTCTGCCACAAACAACATATGCTTTACTAGCGTGAAGCCCTTGATGAAAGTTTTCTATGCAAAATTCTTCAATATGCAAAGGTTCTATCCACTTTCTTTCAACTTTGGATATGGAAAATTATTTCTTTAAAGAGCTAGACAGTAAATATTTTAAATCAATTCTGCTATCAAGGCAGCATTTAAATCACAATCAGAGCTGGGCATGGTGGCTCATGCCTATAATCCTGGCACTATGGGAGGCTGAAGCAGGAGGATCGCTTGAACCCAGGATTTGGAGACCAGCTGGGGCAATAGAGCAAGGCCTCATCTCACAAAAAATCAAAAAATTAGCCAGGCATGGTGGCGCATGCCTGTAATTCCAGAGAGGATAAGAAGGAAGGATCTCCTGTTCCTAGAAGGTCAATGCTATGGTGAGCTGTGATTGTGACCCTGTTCTCCAGCATGGGTGACCAGGGTGAGACTTTGACTCAAAAAAAAAAAATCCTCACAATCATATATGCCTCGTTATGTGACTTAAGCTAAGTTATTTAACATTTGTGAGCCATAATTCATCTGTAAAATTTAGCAGCATGATCTTTCTCATGGACTTGTTGAGATTGCTATTGAGTCCCTAGTATGTACCAGGAACAGGACCACACAATTCGCAAAGTACCTCTTCCTCCCAACAGCGGCTTATGAAGATATCACTATCCCCTTGGAGAGTCATGGCTCTAGGTTCACTGGGATTAGTTCTGGGTCACACAGCCAGCAATACAGAGCTGAGGTTCTAAACCAATGTTTCTGAGACTCCAAAGTCCTTTGTTCCTTCTAATTGGTGTTACCTGGCTCTCACTACACTTCCTATTGGGAACACGATGGCATGCAAAAATGTGACTAGCACATTCTGTGGGCTGTGGTAGGTAATAAACAAAGATAGGCCTTCTTTTCCTCCCTAGAAAGTGCTACCTAATGGCAGCACTAGAAAGACAGCCTGATAAATCTTCCCGGGGAGAGGAGAGAAGGAAGAAGACACGGATCAGATGGTATCGACTGCTCTGAGTAGATAATTTAGTAGTTGTCTGGCTCCCACACAAGAGCACTTAGTTTCTTTCTCACTCTTTCTTTCTTTCTCTTTTTCTTTCTTTCTTTTCTTCCTCCTTCCTTCCTTCCTTTCTTTTTCTTTCACTTAATCCTAATACATATATTGTCTTTTCCACATGAAACTTAAAATGTAATACCTGTTTAAGGAATTTCTCTCCTCTTCCCTAGTCAAACCACACATTCTTCTAATCATACATTTCCTTTCTTTTTTTTAATTTTAGACTTGTGGGGTACATAGGAAGATTTGCTATGATAAGTAAACTGCATACAGGTGAGATTTGGCAGAGCAGTTTACGATGGGCAACAAAATCGGGCTTGAGCCCTGAAGCCTGGCTGCAGCTAGTCTCCACAGAGAACATGTGTCTGTTAACTTTCCAATTCCGATCCTATACCAAGCATGCAGAATTCTCATTACTTTCCATGGCCTCGGTTCAGTGTGCCCGGGAATTTAGGCTGTGACATTTCTCTCCCTAGCTTGCCTTTTGTCACAACAGCCCACAGATGAACCATATTATATGGCAAGGCCAGTGGGAGCAAAGGTTGCTTCTGGATTCTGGCCTCTGAGCACTCAGTGATTCCACTCACCCCTGAAGAACAGTGCTACCCATATATTATTCCCTTGTTTTACTTTTATTGAGAGAACCCTTTGGGGTTTGACATTCCTATCTACCAAGCATCTGCAGGGGTCCAGAGAACTCAACTACTGTTACACAAGTCAAGTGGTCATCTTATTAAGGTCTGTTACACACAATGACACTGTACCAGTCATGGTGAGCTAGGCTTTGCTGTGCCAAAAAATCAGGCTTGAAATATCAGTGGTGTCATGCAACAAAGATTTACTTTTTGCTCTTATAAAATCTCCGATGAGTTAGATGACTCTGGAGAGGCTGAGCTCCAGCAGTGACTCAGGATCTAGACAGTTCCATACAAACTCTTAGATGCTTTGGTCCAGAAGTGATTCACCTTACTCAGACTTACAGCCTCTTGCCCAGAGTCACTTGACCTCTCCTCATAGCAAAGGAGGTCAGAAATTGGGAGAAGGAATGAACACGTGGAAATTCAGTCATCTCTAAATGTCTCCATCAGAGATGAGCCTACAAAAGCCAGTGCAAGAGAAATATAGCTTCATCTGAATATAAAACCTTTCAATGTTCTTTGCGTTGTCCTTAAATTTCTATAGAGAACCACAGTGTATGACAAGTTGCTATGGAACACCTCATCATGGCAAACTAGAATCACTTAGGCTTGAAGGGATAGGCCCTGACTCTTGGCCTGTGCCAAGTCCCATTCATATGTGGCAGGTGGTGCGTCTACCATTTCATGAGGCAGAACCAAGACGAATGGATATTACTGAAAGATAGACTTGGCCTGCATGTCAGTGGGGAGAATCTTCTTTGGCCTAATCCATGTTTTTGCTGACAGTAAGGGAATAGTGAAGGGAATGCTGTCTGGGATTGGAGATTCGACTCTGAGCCCATTATTTTTTTTCTCCTAGGAGAAAGGCCGGAGAGCATGTGCTGGATCACCAGAGTCCTCAAAGACAGGGCTAAGGGAAGAGAGTTTGTCTTCCACATATCTCTGGCACAAAGTTAGGTAGGTTAATCTCATTATCTTATTTGAGTGTTAGAGAAAAATACCCAAAGTTGAAGAGTTAGGAAGAGTTCAAGGTCAAAATGGGGAGTTAAAGAGTTAGGAAGAGTTCAAGGACAAAATGGGGGAATCTGAAAAAATTACTCTTGTGAACTAACAATGACAGCATTGTTTGGTTTGGTTTCAGTTTTCTTTTTCCTTCCAACTAAATGTGTAACATGAAATCATTGAAAGGGGCCAGGAATGGATGGGGATACTAGGTACTCTCAACTAAAAAACCCTTGGCTAAAGAAGAAGAGACAAAGACTTATCCAACTCCTATGAGTGCATTTTAGATTGAGGGTGATGTGCCTTGTCTTGACACCCAGTTATGGTACAGGTCACGGAAACTGAACACCCAACCTAACATGTTACCTTCACCAGAATACCTCCAATCCTCTCCCTGGAAACACAGTGTAAATTCCTACAGAAAGTTATAAAGCAGAACAAGCAAGTTATCTTTTGTGAAGTAAAGAATGATTAGGAAGGAAAAGTACCATGAATTGGCACAAAAGGAATGGTGGTACTCGGGGGACAGACGCTTTAAGGAGGGTAGCAACAACACGCCCGGTGTGCCCATTCTTCTGGAACTAGTCCCGCCAATCTGAAGTTGGAATCCATGACGGTGACGGCGGTGGCACTGCAGAAGAGTAACAATGTTGAGGGAAGGGCTTGGAAGGAGCATCGTCGCTGGAGTTCGACAGCTCTACACCGAACTGGATTTGCCATGATACAGGGATAAAGAGTTGATTTCTCCCATCACCAGTCTGCCTGAGGCATACAGAACAGCAGGAGACTGGGCGTGCGGTTGAATGTTTCTAGACCTACAGCTGCAGAACAGGCTGCCACACGCAGTAGTGAGATTCCTTCTAATGGAAGCATTTGGGAATGGGCAGGGTGACCCCTTTCCCAGGTTATTGTAGAAAACATCCTGCTCTGACAGGGAAAACTGTAGAGGACACCTAGGGTCCCTTCGGAAGTCTTGGAACTGTGAAGTCTATTTCCCATGAGGTGCATGTCAGATAGTGTCTGTGTATTTGTGTGTGTGTGTGTCTCCTCCCATTATTCAAAGCTCTGTCAATCCATAGTTGTTTGAGAATCAAAGATATTAACAAGCAGCAGGGGTGATCATTGCTTTCTCCCTATTTCTGTCCCTGTCTTCAGGTACAGCCATCCTATCAAAGAGCTGTACCTAGTACACAATGGCAGTGCTTATTTTAATTCTTGAATGTGAGTATTGATTGGGAGCAAGGTTTGAGATTCCTTGACGAAGCTGTGTTTTGTGTTTTTCACTGGAAACTGCAAGAGGCAGAGACAAAGCTTGTGAGTCCCAGAGCACCTCTCGCCAGGCGAGCTTCGGACCCTCTCCAGAAGCTGACCTCTCCCCTGCTCGGAAGATTTAACGATTCTCCCACCGCAGCCAGGTGGGTCACCCACTACCACCCGGAAGAGAGGAAGAGAAGGAGGCTGGTTGTCAGGACTTTCCTCAGGTCGTGGCAGGGACAACCCCACAGCTTTCTCCCATCTGAGTCCCAAAGCCTGTACCTGCCCCAGGCTTCAGAGCCTGTGGTTTCCCTCCCAGACCTCCCCAGGCCCTGCTCATTTGAATGCAGAGCAGCCTCAGCTTGCCAACATGATTTTTCTTCTGTTCTTGATCAATAAGTCACAGACCTATTTGGCCTTTCCCCAGCCGCGAGAGAAGCATGGCTTGAAGTCAAAAGGAAAGAAGGCCAAAATAGACTCGGCCTTTGCCAAGCATCCCCTCCCACACACTCTCGCCTCCACCCCCGTGCCCAGACTCTCTCCTAGTCTCAGACTAGAGTTTACATCAAAGGGAGGAAAATAGGAAGGGTAGGGGAAAAAAAGAGGAAAGGATGGAAGGAGAGATGAAAAGACAGAAGGACGAGAGAGGAGGGAGAAGACGGGACAAAGGGGGCAGCAACTGTTGAATTGTTTGAACAAACACAGAAAGGAAGCGAAAGCATTCTCTTTCTGTTCTGGAAATAGGGTCACACATTCTTATTCTTCCCACTGGCTTGAAGCAGAAGCCACGGACTAAATCCTTTCCCGATCCATTCCACAAGCTCTCAGACACCCTCTACTTTGACCCAAAGCCCCCAGAAATGCCCCAACTGAGTTCACCTTCGGTTTCACAGACTGCCAAACTTGGAGACAAGAGTTGACTAAGAGCTTTCTTGCTTGACAAAGGGAGAGCTCGGAGCTGTGGACTGCTCCCTCAGATCCCTGCTGTGCTCTCAGCAAACCACAGGCGTTCTGATCTCTGGTCAGCATCACCTCCTGTAAATCTTCCTATCAGCTTCATTTAATGATGAAGAAGCTGAGGTTAAATAACTTCCCTGAGGACACACAGCAAGGAAGAAATCATAATTCAGTTCCGGGTGGTCTGTCACTGAGACTTATGCTCTTCACTCTCTCACCTGGACATCACCTCTCACCTCTCGGGAAGGACACGAGGGGCGTGTCGAATGCTTATCCCAGACTCATTAAGCATTATCTTTTCCTCAAGCTACAGTATCCTCCCACGAGAGAAAGTAGGACTTCCTCAAAAAGTAGGAACAGCAGGGACACGGGAGATGCACTCTTTGCGAAGGGAAACAGAAGCTTGGTTAAATAACAGAACTTCAGAGCTGGGAAAAAATGCATCCAAATTTTTTATTTTACAAATGAAAACTCAAAGGCCCTCAAATCTGAGCAAACACGCAAGATTGCTTTGCTGAGTGAAGCTAGGACCGCAGTTGTTGAATCAACGAACCTTACAAACAGACATCTGATAATCCTTCCAGCCTAAGCGTCTCATTTCTACCTGCCTCTATTTTACAGATGTGAGCACTCAGAAGCAACCAGTCTATCTCTGAACCACAGAATCCACAAAATGTGGAAGGGGTTTGTCTCAGCTTCCATGACCAATTTCAGAGAGATATCGAGGTCCACTACAGAATAGATAGTGCCCAGAATAAGCAGACCAGGGGAGAGGTCCTGTGTATATAGCAAGCAATCAATAAATAGATGTTGGAGGAATGAATGAATGAATGAATGAATGAAATGCATTCTAAAAGTAGAAGCAGGAACAACTGAAGTATTTTTGTGCAGTTGGAAATATGCTTTCTTAAGACTTTTTTCCTGATGACAAGAAACTTTTGCAAGAAAAATTCTGGGAGCTTCCATAATAACAAACTATTTTGGTGAATAGAGCTAGTGGAATACTTTTGACACTGGGGCAAAAGTATGAGTGAAATCCAAGATTCCCGTGTGATCCACAGTTTCATCAGCCTTCATGGCTATGGTACATCAAAACAGGAGACAGACTGGAGTTACCCTAGAGACCTGTAGACAAGGCTTCAGGGTCCAGCGCCATGCATGACTCTCCAAACAGAACCTTGTTAGAGATGCTCTTGGTGTTTGCAGACTTTTCTGCCTTTTTCAATCATGCCAAATCACTGACTATTGTTAGCTATCATTTTATCTGCGTCTCCATGAATGAACACTTTTAGGACATGCCACCATGCGGCGTAATAGAATGGTTAGTTAGATGCTTGTTCTCTAGGGAAAGACAGCTCTTATTCAGACTGTGTCTCTGTCACTTAAGAACTATAAGGAGTAGCACATTTAATCTCTCTGAACTCTGCTCAGAACTCATCAATAAAATAGATGGGAGCAGTAATAATCACTAACAGCTTCTTGGAGCATAGAATGAAATGTGTGAGTATTCTGCAGAGACCTCATGGTTCACCTCCACAAGTTGCGCGTGTGCTCCAGACCTGACCTGAGCCACTCCTTTCCTGACCACTAGTGGACAATGATGCAATGGCTTCATCTCCCTTCATTTAACTTTTCCAAAATCAACTTCTCTGACTGACTGTTAAATAATTTAATCCCAGGCACTAACTATCCAAGTCGAAGCCTAAATTAAGACTGTTCCCCCCATTTAAAAGACAATTTCAGGCTAGAGTGAGGACAAATTGCTTGAGAAAAGAGATTTGATTCCATTCATGCATGCATTCACTGTCCCCATGGTCCATGATCAGTGTCTCATTTAAAATTCAATTTGGGGAATTATGGTGGTTCTGAATGGGGCAAAGAAAAGAATAAATAAAATGGGTCACAAAGTGGCATTTATCTATTTTCATACAAGTTGGACAAAACACGGCAAGTAAGAGAAGAGTTCTCCACAGAGTCTCTGATGGTAATAATCCTAGACAAAGAACAAAAACGAGGAAAGAAGAAAAGTTCTCTCTCTGTCTACATATTTTGACTCGTACCAAGGAGCTGCCTCTAGCAGCTACCAGAAAGGAGTGGTGGGGAGAAGGTATGGCTGGAGAGAGATGCCAGAGGAGCTCTGTGTTGCCTTTTTCTTAACTAGAAAGGAGTCTGAATGATACAGCTGCTGTCAGAGATGCTGCGTTAGACCACTCACCAAAAGACGCCCTATGGGTCACAGAGTTCTCCTTTCTCTGTATTCGTAAGAATTTAATGTCTAACTTCAGCCCCTTATGTGTAGCTGTTCCTAACATTCAGCCCAGCCGTTAGATCCCTCTCAGGAGGGTCAATTAAATAAGGATTACTAATGTTATTTCCCCCTCTATCTTTCACAGTACAAAAGGCAACCCACCTGCACCATGGAATAATAATGGAAGCACCAACTCCTTGCAAAAGCGAAGAAGGAAGAAAACACGCTCAGAAAATAGAATTCAGACAAGAAATGGGAAGCAGACTTTTAAGCAGCTGCAGCTGGTTTTCCATCCATCATCTCACATAGAATTCCTCAGCCTCCAGACATGAACATATTATATCCATTTTAAGATTGGAAGAACTGAGGCTCAAATGGGTTAGATAGCTTTCCTGAGGTCATATAGCTAATAAGTAATGACGTCAGGTTACAATTTTTAACCTGGAAAACAGTCCTAATTTAGATTTCAACTCCACAGGCAGTGCCTGAAAAAATAATATCTTAAAAATCAGTTAGTGACCTAGAGGAAGATTTTTTTTTCCAAAATGAAGCTTGGAAAAGGTGAGATTATTAGATCATTATTCACTTGTGACCCTTGCTCGTGACAAGTTGATATCTTTCCTAAGCAGAAACAGCTGTCAGATTGACCGAGAGAGAATTTATTTTTCTTCATAAGGTTCTTGGCTTGGACTAAAAGGTTACAACTAGAGAGAAACTTCTTCCTTCTTCATATACACAAGCAGATATACACACACACGCTCTCTCACACACAAATATACATACACGTCAAAGAGTTTAGGAAGGGTAATTGAAATGATTTTATACACATCATCATCGCCATCATCATCACCACAGGGCAAAGTTCAAGTAAACTGGCAACGAATTTCCTTAACTAATAGTTTTGATAAACACTTATTTTGTCCTCCGTGGCTTTATTGTGTCTGAAATGGATTCAGGGCATTCTGAAAACCATAAGGAAAATGAACTCCTTGAAATGCTTTTCTTTAAAGCAGAACCGGACAGCAAAATGTAATTCACCAGTGCATATTTTAGAGAAGGCTCTTGCATAAATGTATTTTTCTCCCTCTCTCTCTCCCTCCCCTCCCCTCTCCACCTTACTTCCTTTTTTTCCTCCCTTCCTCATCCTTCCCTCCTCTCTCCCTCCTTTCTCTCTCTCTCCCTCCTTCTTTTCCTCTCTTTCTTTCTTCCTTCTTCTTCCTCCTTTCATCAGCAAATGTTTACTGAGAGCCCATCATGTGATAAACCCTGGACAAGGCCCCAAGGATGAAGCTCTCATCTAAGCCTAACACATTCATTGAATGGAGCTGTGAGACCCATTGGGAAGATAAGCATGAATCAAGTGGCCCCACAAACCACTGTGAAATGTGGTTTGTATACAGCTGCGGGTGGACGGAAGAAGAGGTGTGCAGTGCTTTGAGGGATGGTCTGGCCAGGGAGGGCAAGGGCAGCTTCCTCGAAAAGAAACTCTTGAGTTAATTAAGGTCTAAAGAATAAGCAGGAGTCCGCTTCTCACAGAAGGCAGGGAACAGGTGTCAGGCAGGTGGAGCAGTGTGTGTAATGGTCCTGTGGTTGGGGGAATGTGGCAAATGGAAGGAATGAACAGAAGCCGGAGTAGATGAAGAACACATGCTGAGGCCAAGTGTGTTGCAAGATGAGGCTGAAGACATGAGAAGGACCAGAAAGGGACATGTGAATTTTTGCAAGGAGTTTTGCAGAAAAGCTTCAGAAGGGTTCTAAGGAAGAGATATAATCACGTTTGTGCTTTAACCCTTTGTTTTTGCTTAAATGTGAAGAATTGATTCTTTGTGCAGGCTATGTCTGTGGTGGGGGGCACAACCAGGTCCACTCACCGCATTGCACTTTGAATTTTGGTTCTTACCAAAGTCCTGTCACCCTGCTCACCTGCATGAATCCCAGGGCTACCGTTTTCTTTGGTCCCTTGGTCCCCACACTGGGCAGGGCATGGCCCTGCTTCCTTGAGTCCTCTAAACACTGCTAACATAGGCCAGTACATAGAATGTCTTCTATGGGTGTTCAGTGGTTACATAAAAGAGTTTCAGCAGAGTCCAGAAGAGGCAAAATCTGAATATTGAACATTAGACTTTACTCTATTTGAGGTTTCTAAATAATTCTACCAAGATCATCACACCAAATTCCATTTATCTGATGCCTGACCTCAATGCTATCTTGTTACAGCACCTTTCTTTTTCTTTTTTTTTTTTTTTTGAGTCAGGTTCTCATTCTGTCACCACATCTAGAGTGCCATGACATGATCATGGCTCTCCGCAGCCTTAACCTCCTGGGCTCAGGCAATTCTTCCATTTCAGCCTCCCGAGTAGCTTGTACTACAGGCTCATGCCACCATACTCAGTTAATTTTTTGGTGCTTTGTAGAGATGAGGTCTTGCTATGTTGCCTAGGCTAGTCTTGACTCACCTGGACTCACACAATCCTTCCGCCTCAGCCTCCCAAGTGCTGGGATTATAGGCATGAGCTACTACCCCCAGCCTATTTTTCTACTATAATCCTTCCCCTTCATCTTCTCCAAGTCTCAGGATTCCCAAGTCCCTGTCTACCCCTTACCAGTAATCCCTAGCACACTCAAAATATCAGCTTTCATTTATCTAATTCTCTCCCATATACATCAAGGCATTGGGAAACAAAATGAGAGATGGAAGACTTTGCTGTTCATAATCAAACAAGGGGATTGTCCTAAGCAAATAAGCAAATAAGAAAATCTAAGCAAATAAGAAAATCTCTAACTAAAAAGGATTATTCTTCCACCTAGCCAAGAATTTTAAAGTGCAGTTGCGTGTTAAGGTAGCAATTATTTTCTTTCCTTGTTGTGTGCCAGAGTTCTTTGCTTCTGTTCTGCTTACCTGACTCTATCCAATTATGCCATGTCAATACCACAGTGCCAGAAGTATGAGGGAAGTTTAATAAAAAATGACTGCAACAGACCAAAGCTGGAAGATAAGAAATCAAAGAGTCATGACCAAATTGGGAAAGAGGAGATAACAAACATGTCTTTAGAAGAAAGTAGATACAATAGGTCTGTGTATAAATTTGGGAATGAAAAAATAAAAAATAAAAAGACACTGCAGGAGACATCAGCTCCCCAAAGACACTGAGGAGTGACAGCAGAAATTGCAGTAGAGGCTGGGAAAAAGGTATAAGAGAGAGCGAGCGAGAATATATGAAGGCTGCCAAGATGAACGGGACAATGTGCCAACGTGTCTGTCGTCTCTCTCAGAAATTAACTTCCTCGATGGGCTTAATTGTTTGAACAAATGGGACAGAGCTATTTTCAGAGCAATTATTTATTCTAATCACCAATTCCCTTACAGTGAAAAGAATTGCAGAGAAGCCATGTTTTTCCAGGCTTCGTAATTTTAGTTAAATATTTACACATTCCAAATGACACCAAACATCGCTACTGCTGCTGCTTGAGCCTCTGAAAGATGTGGACTCGGGCAATAGAGTGGTGGTAGCTGCAGGTGGGTGACTCAGAGAAGAAACCACCTCTGTGTACCGTCCGCTGGAAGGAGAGATTCTTTCTACCCAGACTGATTCTGCCTGCCACCAAGTACAGAGCCCGAGTAAACCTGGTCCCAAGACCCTGATCAATTCATCTTGACTAATATTGAAATGCTACCTTACTCCTTTTCTAAAATTCATGACTTAATGCACCCAACTGTAATCCAGTGAGAAGGGTAAAGAAAATATATATTCTCTATCATTCATTTAGTCTTTCATCCTGTCAACATGGGCATGAATCGATTTAATTTTCTGCAGGATTTAAAACTAGGCTTTAGCATAAGGAGACCCAGGTTCAACTAATTCCTGGCTGTATCACTGCCAAGCAGAATAAAATTAGCCAAGTTACTTAGATTCTGCAAACCTCAGCTTCTGATTCTGTAAAATGGGAACAGTTCTAATTTCTACCGTATAAGGTTGTTGTGATCACTAAATAAGGTAACACATTAAAGTATTGTTATAGCATTACTTCTTATTACTATTAGCTAATAGCTGAAGAGATGTGGTTTAAACACAGTAATTCTTCCAGAAATTTGTCTTTCTGTGGGTTCCTTCCCCCAAAACAAACCAAGATAAGGATTTGAGTGCAGGAGGTTTGTACGGAAAGTGCAGAGAGGACCTGCAAAAAAGGAGGGGGGATGGGAAGAAGGACTCATCCTTTACACTGGGGGGTGGGAGGCAGAAGCTAATTCTGCAGAAAATGGTGGCATATCACTTAAAGATAGAGGAAGTTGGTGTATTTACGCAAGCACTTGCTTCAGTAATTGGTGGAGGGTGCTAATTACTCAGCTTCTCTAGCCTTCTGTTCATTGAGGAGTCACTTTTTGGAAAGTGCCTTCAGGCAAAGAGATAAATTTACTAAAAGTTGGACAATGTCCAGAGCACTAAATGGACATCTGAAATCAAGATAACTCATGGACTGGAAGACAATAGCTCTCAAGATATACAGCTTTGGACTTCCTTAGGTAATTCTAAATATAAATTGTCTTTCAAATGCTCATTCTAGGTGGTTCCCAGCCAGGCTGTAACTTTGCAGATTCATTGACCCAAAAGAGAATTGTATCATTTTTACAAGCATTAAGAGATGAAATATTGAATAAAATGCCATTATAATATAAAGGAAATAACTTGGGGTACATAATTTATGTACTTAAATCTTGGTTATGTCACTAGTTTATGACTTTTTAAACAAGTTTTATATTAGCTTTGGGCTTCTCTTCTTACTTCAATAAACTGCAGATAATATTTACTATTCAAGGTGTTTATATTAAAATCATTTGGAGATGTCAAATGGTTTACAGTAAGGTATTCTTACAGTTGTCATGTCCAGAAAACTGATGTTGACTCCTCAAAACAACAAACAAAAATGGCCATTTGGGGGGATCATTTTTTATAGAAATGTTTGCAAAATATGAATTCTTGATAAATTGTATTTGATAAGTTTTACTGAATTATTTCTCAAAGCTGTGACATTGCAACAGCAATGATCTCTAGGATAATATGGTATGGCACACTATTTGCTTTCATTCTTCCCTTTTCCCTCATGGCCCCTTCTTATTGCTATTAGTTTCTATGGCAACTAAATAACTAAGCTCATTAAAGCAGTAACCCAAGTTGACACCTAATACTAACCAAATAAGCTCCAGCTAGCTTAAGGGTATGCACCAACTTAAGTAAGTCTTGTGATAGCTATTTTTCTTGCTACTCAGAGGAATTTTTCACTTAATTTCAGATCCCTTACCATATTTGAATAGTTGAAGGTGCCAAAAATCTGATCATTTCATAAAAATTAGTGCTCTACTGTACATTGGCTGCAGCATTAAGTAAGAGGGGGCAGAAAGACAGTACCTAGATTCCTCTATAGAAACCTTATTCATTCATGCATGCATTCATTCAATATTCATTCATCTATTCATCCAACAAATAGTGTCTTCCTCCAATGTAAACTGTAAATATAATAAATATAATAAGGAATCAGATATTTACCTCATCATAAAGAAAAGCTTAGTCTAAGAGTGGAAATAAGCTTGTACAACTGATAAAAAATTTTATCATACTCTATATTAATTATGTTTCATTAAAATGTATAGGTGTTATATGACAGTTGCAGATAAAGTATTTTGGAGTCTAGAGTTCAAAACAGAAAAAAAAATGCATCTATTTTGGGATATCAAGAATGATTCAATGAAAGAGGTGAAATACTGTGTCTTTGGGTAGAATTTGGGTTCAGAGAAGGAAGAGGGAAAGCCCATTATGGGTTTAGAGTGAACAAAGACACAGAAGCCTCTTCTTGGGGAATGTGGAATGATAAATTGTCTGTTTAATTTGAGATAGATGCAAAGAAAGTCACGGGAAGTAATTTTACGAACATGTGTCCTGAAAGCAGAGGGCATTGTGTGTCAGACTAATGGGTGTGGACATGGGAACCCTGAATGATTGGGGAGAGGTACTGGGAAGGGTTATGACTGTACTTGGATCATTCTTGTATCAGGCAGAGCAGGGATAGGCAGAAGTAGAAGAGACAAGTAAACAAATGTCAGGGGAAAGGGAAGAAAACAGTGAGAGGGAAGTTACTGCCCACTGAAGAAGAAAACATAAATGATGTCTCCTAAGGAAAAGATGGGGCGAAAGAGAAATAGTTGAGACCTTGACAAGGCAGAGGTCCAACCCAAATGCCTCAGCTCTACAAATCATTTCTTTCTCTTAGGAATGAGGTTATCTGTCATGAGCTTTTTCTGCTCTCCACTTGTCTGTCATCGAAACATTTATCTCCAAATAATTGCTCCTTAGTCATCTTCACCCTAAAGAACAAGTACATGAATCATAATTTCTATTTTACAGCAAGAAATAAGAAGGTATGAGAAGTTCTGAAATTCGCTTATCATTCAAAGTTCAGGTAGAAGCTAAGATAATAATCCAGGATGCTAATGAAAAAACCAGTCTGAGCAGACCAGGAAAAGTAGGAGCTTATTCAAGTTCTAATAAGACATATGATAAATAGGCACCCAAAAAATACATTATAGGCAAATTAATAAATGAGAGCGAGTAAATTAATGAAAGAATGACATGGATTCTTTTTTAGAACAAACTTCTAGATGTGGCAGCAATGTTATCTCAATCTTTAGTATTTATATTTTTCAGACAGTTTTATATGCATAACGATCCTTAACCTGCCTAAGTCAGGTTAAACTTTATTCAGTCAAGTCACAATTATCCATGTGTTATGATGAGATTCAATACATATTTGAACAACAGCAATATGCCAGTAAGTGTCTTATGTTCCATGAATGTAACGACACACAGAAGGATCTTGACTTTGAGAAGCTTACAATCTGGGAAGACAAGTTACTGAAGAATAACTATAAGCTATGGTAGGAACTAAATGTAGACATTGTTTAGCCTGCAGTGTGATCTCTGTCAAATTGAAATCTATTTCCACTCATTCTTTCATTTGTAGCTTAAAAAAAAAACAGGAGTGGTGATAATGTTTGACTATTTCATAGGGTTATTATAGAAGTCTTACTGAGTTAAAAACCTCAGATACTCCAATAAGAGATGCCATCGTTGTTATTAGGATTATTCTTGAGATATGCACAGCAACGATGCCTCAACATTCCAAATGAGCTACTAGCAAAGACTTTTGGATCTAGAAATTAATGAAAGCAATATTCAAAAATCTCAGAAAGTTTTCTCAAATTATAGAAGTTGAATGACGAGCTTTCTAAAGTGAAAATTCTGTCACCAGAATTTAAGTCTGCCCTGAAACTTTTCAGGCAGACAATTTTCTGTGAGAAATGATAGATAACCAGTCCCTTAAAATATGTCAGGCAACATAGAAAAAAAATTCAGCCACTTAAAACCTAATTATTTAAAATGCTATCTAACAGAATGGTTTTCAGTAAGCAGTAGTTCTTTTTCACCTTGATATGGTGACGATACCTGAATTCTGATTATATTCAAAGGAAAGAGATATTTTTTCACACCAACTCTGAGCTGCATTCCTGTTGTGACCTGATATGGACAACTTCTTAAGGTTTGTGTATAAAAGCTCATCAGCAAGAAATGAAATGCTTTTTAAATGAGATTGCTTCCGGACAGAGAAGAAAATTCACCTGTTACCTCTGATAAAGGCTACTACGCACAGCTTGACTCCAAAACACCTGCTGAGGGCAGAAAGAGGTGTGGTTAGGGCCACATAATTCTTTCGGGATATTTCACTTTGTATTCAACCCTCACACTCTAGATTTCTCACAAGGTGAGCTAGTAAACTGGGTTGCACACGGCTTGGAGTTCTAATTCATGGTATTAAAGTATAACAGCGAAGTGAAAATCAAGCAGAAAAAGCATTCCTTACTCCCTTATTCCTGAACTGCATCCATCATAAGCACATTAAATGCATCTGTACCTGGTTATTATCCCGGAATTAATGAATCTCCAAATTTTGGATCCAGAAGAAATCTTGAAAATCATCCTCCCCAACATGCCCCTCCACCTTTCCTGTCATTTCCACTTTGTGAATGAAGAAACCAGCAATGAGAAAAATGAAGTTACTGTCCTAAGGAACTGTGGAGAAGAAAATACAAGGTATTGGCCTCCTGCCTGTGCGAGACCCATCATTCATGGGTACTATATGTCACAAATTAACCTCATATGGCCAGCTTCTCAAGATCAAGGGACTATTTCAATGTTTGTTCGTCCTCATACATTTTTGGTTACCTTCATTGTATAACATAGTCCTTGATACTCAGGAGCTGTTCAGTGAATATGTACAGCATGAATTAATAAATGTTCCACTGAAGACAAAAACCACAGAATAAGCCAATGGCAGAGTGGAGCTTAAAATCCAGTCTTCCTGACACCTAAGCCCATTACCTTTCCATTGTGACACACACCATCCCCAAGTTTTATAACTGTGTGTTTGTTACCAAGGACCAGCCTTCTGAGAACGGCGAGCCCTGTAAAATTTACTCCTGGGTAAATACATAGGAAAAAGGCGCCTGTCTTATGTCAAGCTACAAGTTTTGTTCTTGCGTTGGGGGTATTATCTGGTCATTGGTTTCGGCTCTAGGTATCTTTTGAAATAAATGTCATTAAGAGCTATACTTTCCAAATGGTCTGAGTAAGGTAAAGCCTGGAACCACAAGTCATCCAGTCCAAATTCCTGCCCTTAGTGATTTAGAAAATTAGAAGAAAGGTAATGGCTTAGTCTCAAGAAGAAGAAGAAGATTAAATAGCCTCTAACTTCTCATTTAGCTTTAATACTCTGTGTAACATTGTTTCAATTACAACTTTTGAAAAAAATGAGGGAAATAAAATTAAGAAAATAATGCATAGATGTAGTTATTATTCATGATGGTAATAATAATAAAAAGCTGCAATTAAATGGAACATAAAATTTACAAAGGCATTTTTATATTGTATTGATTAAATAATACACATCATCTACTTAGAGCAGTGCCTGGCACATAAAGTATCAGAAAAGTTTACTGTCCTCATTTGGAACTAGAAGTTAGTGAACCATAGGTAAAAGCATTGGATGGACTGTATTTCCAATAAGGTCCCTTCACTTCCAGGTGTGTGGTCTTAAGAAGCCTACATGACAATTCTAAGTTGCAGTGCTCATCTACCAAATGAGAATAATAACCCTCTCTCATGATCTCGTGATACTGTATGAAACAACTTAACCTGGTGCCTGGCAGTAGCAGGGGCAAAATAAATGTTGTCCTGGTAATAGTCTTATTATTGTTATGATGATTTAGTGCCAACTTGCATGTGTGGTCATTTTTGCTACCTCCAGTTTACAGAGGAGAACACTGAAGTTTATGGAGGGAAAATAACTAGAACACGCGGATCCAGCTTCTCACGGGGGCAGAACTTGAATGGTGGTCCAGATCTACTGGTTCTTAACCAGTTCAATGTTCAATTAGGCAAAACTGCTTTGCAGAAAATAGCTCTTTCCTGCCACAGCCTGTTAGCAGAAGCTCATGGGTCTGTGTGCAAAATAACCCAGCTAACACGCTGACATAATAAAAAGCTGCAACGAAATGACATATAACATTTACAAAGACATTTTGCATATTGTGTTGGTCAAATAATACACATCATCTACTTAAAACAATGCCTGGTACATAAAGAGTATCAGAAAAGTGTGGACGCTTCCAGTTGGCACAGTGCCCTAAACAAGCACTCTTTAAAAATGTATCTAACAGGGAAAAAGAAATCTAGGAATATTTAGAAAAAAATGGAGAGTCGGTGTCTGTCTCAATCTGAGAATTGCTCTGTATCTTCATCCTCTATCACAGAGTCACATATACTTGAGTCTATCAAAGGAGTCCTGCACAAGATACTTAAAAAATAAATCCAACTGCACTCTACCCTACATTTCGGGAGTATTTAAACACAGAAGACCTATTAACTCCCCAAAGAAACCACTTTGGGAAACATCCCACTTTCTGTGATGCTGGGGGTTATAGACACGTTGGTAAGTTGTTAGAGGAGATAATAAAGAACAATGCAAATGTTTACTTTCCTCTCAGATTCCACAATGTATATAGATACCTGATCTATCTATGCCTGATTTTCTTCGAGATTATTAAATGCCTTACCAAACATTTTAAAATACAAACATGATAACGAGAGTTAAAATGAAGCATTGGGCTGGGCTCAGTGGCTCAGCCTGTAATTCGGCGCTTTGGGAGGCTGAGGTGAGTGAATTGCCTGAGCCTGCGGGTTTGAGACCCGCCTGGACAACTTGGCGAGACCTCATCTCCACAATAAATCAAAAATTAGCCGGGCGTGGTAGCACATGCCTGTAGTTCCAGCGACTTGGAAGGCTGAGGAGGAAGGATTGGCAGAGCCCAGCAGGTCGAGGCTGCGGTGTCAGGGACCGGCCACTGCACTCCAGTCTGGGTGACAGAGTGAGACTCCAACTCAAAAAAAAAATGACACATTGGACTCATTGTCAAAGACCCTAGGGTATGTTCCTAATTGAATAATGAACTAACTTTGTAGCTGGATTGACTTGAGTTAAAAATCCTACCTCTGGCACTCAGGAGCTATGTTACTTTTAGCAAGTCTATGATTTCTGCCAGCCTCCACTTCCTCAGCTGCAAAATGGAGATAATAAAAAATAACTTTCATAGTTGCCATCAAGCTCAGTGTGAAATGGGCTAATATTCCCTATTTGCATAGCCATTGTGAAGATGATACATTGCATGGAAAGTGCCTGTCAAAGGTGGAATAGAGTAGGCATCCGGTGAGTTCTGGCCATAAATATGAGGTATGACCACTTTAACACTTCCCATTTGCATTATTCTTTATCAATAAACTTGAGTTGATACAGTTGATCACTCATAGGTGTCCCCTCACCTCATCTTTCATTCACTGACTCAGTCATTGCTTCTTTTTCGCCTTTCATTTTGTTAAACGTTTGATAACTGCATATATTGGGGGAAGCAGGTGGCACAGATGAGTAAGGTGGATGCTAGGTATTCAAAGAGTATATAATCCCACAAAGAAGACAAATGATACTCCAGATAGCTGTTGTCTAAGACTAAAAGAGAGGTGTGTAACATATACTATGGGAATACAGCAGAAGGAGAGAAATTATTTCTGCCAGAGAAACAGGGAAGTTGAGAGTGTTTCACAGAGAAGATAATTCTTGAAATGGACTTCAGAAGTTGAGGAGAAGTTCACAAAGCCGAGAAGTTACATCACTGAAAGTTGCTAACCCTTATTAGTCCTTCAAATATGCCAGGCATGTGGAAAATTATAAATCCAAATGAGTAGCAATCAAGGCCAACTGTGGTGTCCCCATGTTAACCATCTTGATTAACTTATTCCGGGAGATGCCTGGATGCTTCAGCCTTACACGTCTTCTCTTAGAGCACTGACATCACAAGGCTGTCGGCTTCCAGAAATTATTGCTCTTACTTTTTTTCCTGCTTTAATTCTGTCCCAATTCACACTTTAACCACAATTTTTAAAAATTATATATATAGCATCTGAGTTTTTTCATTTTCATCAAAATGAAAAAACGATCATTTCTTTACTGCTTTATGCATTTTCTGATACTATGTCTTTATGAACAGACTGCTATGGTCTGAATGTTTGGGCCCCTCAAATTTATATGTTGAAATCCTATCCCCAAAGGCAATAGTATTAGGAAGTACAACCTTTGGGAGGCAATTAGGTCATGATGGCAGAACCCTCTTGCGTGGGAACAGTGCCCTTACAACCCTCATGCATGCCCTTGCAAAAAAGTCTTATGAGTACTTTGCCCCTTTTACTAGGTGGGAACAAAGCAAGAAAGTTTCAACTATGAGCCAGAAAGCGAGTCTTTACCAGACACCCAAATATGCCAGTGCCTCTGTCTTGGAATTCCCAGATACCAGAACTGTGAGAAATAAGTTCTATTGTTTATAAGCTATGAGCCACCCAGTTTATGGTATTTTGTTATAGCAACCTGAATGGACTAAGACATATACCTTTTGAATATAGTTGACTTTAATACTTACATAGGTGTTACTTTAATTTCCAAATCTAAATGTCATGGGTTTTTTATTTTCAATTTTTTTAAAACTACATCTCCCCTTTAAGCCATGCCAAATACAAAAATCATATGCTGTTATCTTTTGTTTTTGAAAAAGAAGAGATCCTTTTTAGTGCCAGGTATGTGTAACACTAATTTTAGCTCATGCTTTCCACTTCAATAAGACTGAAATTAGACTGGTTTCCTTGGAGTATTCCTTAGAGGGAATTGAAATTGTCAGGGTGTTCACATCCAAAATTCCCTTTTGGTGCTGTTTTCTTGATTCTGCTATTATGTTTCTTCTGGTCTGAGTCTTAAGGTGGTACTCACCCAGCTGCCCTGTATTTCCTCTCCTTTCCAGGAGGGTCTGAGGGTCTGGGTGAAGGACTCACATTCCAAGTAGCAAATTACTCAGCCAGGTATCACAGCACTCAGGGAACCAAGGGAACATTCCAAGATTTTCACTTACTCCCCTGACAATGTGGCTCTATTTATCACTAGCACTTTACCCTTTCTATTAATCTCCTCATTTTTATAATCTGAGAGGCTGAAGACGACTTCTTGTTTTCCAACTTATTCACATTATCTTAATAAATGTTTATTTGAGGACCTATGTGTCAGGTTCATTTCTCAGCACCGATGACATTAAAAGAACAAAGCAAAGCACTAACTCGGATCCTCAGTTTTTTTTATTTTTTCATTTGTAAGGAAGTGGATGTAGAAATGGTCATCTCAAATTTTTGTTATAAGGATTGAATGAGATTTGTTCATACAGCACACAATAGAGTACCTGACATATGATTACTAATAATAGCTTCCCTATCAAGATGAAAAATAACATTAACAGAAAACTTAGATTAGAGAAAATAAAAGCGGAAAAACCTTCATCACCTTCTACCAGTGGTGGCAAGGAGACAGATAATAAACAAATGACCCCTAAAATATTATGATACAGTGTGTAAGTGCTAAGAAAACAAAGCAGGGAGACGTTGGCAGGGAGTGGGAGAGCTACAGGAGAACAAATGGTACATCAGATCGTTTAAGACATGACCACAAACTTCTTCACAGCACACATAATGGCAACTGTAAAAATCAACAGGGAAGAACCCCTATAAGGTCAATCTTTCATACTTGATAGAGTTATATCAAACTGTATTTATGGAAGGAATTAATCCTTGCCTTTTTTTGGAATCATTTATTTTTTGCTTTCTATAAAAAACATAATTCACTCTAAAAATAAAAAGTACAGCTTTTATAATGAGTATTAGCTTATGGGATCTAAGAAGTACAGCAAATTCAAGGTGAGAAATCTGTCATGGAGTCACAGGTTTGCAATGCAGGATACAGGGTGTCAAAAACTGACATGATGGTGATTCCAAAATAACAACCTACACAGTGAAAACTCCAAAGAAAGCTGCAGACCACCTCCTGCAATAGACAGCAACAACAGCAAACTCAACAGCAGCAAAAACAACAACCCCTCTGTTTCTTTGCAGAAGAAATCTCCTGATCCACTTGCCCATTATCCACTATGAAATTTATACATCTAGAGAGGATTGATGACTGGGTCTCTTGGTCCAGATGTGCTTTTGGAATGAAATATCTGCACTCAAGTAGGAGTTAAGAACCAAAAAAAAGAGAAGTGCGATCAAGATGGCGGCAACACAGGCGGAACTGTGAGATTCTCCGAATGTGAGTTCCCCAAAAAGTCTCTCGCCCTCCTTCCCCTACCCCACTGCCCACAGCTGGACTCATTGGTCCGAGGCTCAGGGACCCCCGGTCCGACGCAGGGCCGGCTATTGCATCCCGGGCTGCTCCCTCATGGGTGGGAAGGTTCGGGTCTCAGCTCCTTCCCTGACTGCATTGATCCCAGACTGAGCCTC
>CAUYQG010265772.1:0-46499 GCA_963574415.1 Tarsius wallacei
TCCTTCCGCCTCAGCCTTCCAAGTAGCTGGAACTACAGGTGTGCGCTACCATGCCCGGCTAATTTTTGATTTATTGTAGAGATGAGGTCTCGCCAAGTTGCCCAGGCTGGTCTCGAAACCGCGGGCTCAGGCAGTCCACTCACCTCAGCCTCCCAAAGGCGCGGGATTACAGGCTGAGCCACCGAGCCCGGCTTCCACTAGGCTTTTTAAAAGCACCTATTATGTGCTTAGCCCTGTGCTGAGCACTTGAGATAATAATATATTAATTTATTCATCAAACTTTTAATTAAGAGCACTCACTGGCAACCCCCTCGGGTCCCCTCCCTCTGGCAAAGTTATTACATCTGAATCAGATATGATTTGCTTGCTTTCAAGGAAATTGCAAACTCATAGTTGTAGCAAGGATAAAATATGTAAATAAATTAGTAAATCAGTCACTCATTTCACAATATTTATTGAGCATCTGTTGGGTACAAGAAATAAGACATCCGAATAAGAAAGGAAGTTAATAAATAGACAAAGAAGGACTGAACAAGTACAGGGGGGTTTGGAGCTAGGAGTAGCCAGATGGCTGGGGGAAAGCTTTGGGAAGGAGGTGACAAGTGAGCTGGGAGGATTTGGCTATATGAAAAAAGTGTGAGGGCATTTGAAGTAGTGGGAACTGCCTGAGCAAAGGCATAGAAGTAGGTGTCTCTTGGTAAGTAGCGCCACTGGAGGTTATAAAGTTACCATGAAGGGAAATCATGAGGAAAACATAGTAGAAACGATGAAATTGTGAGCAGAATATCGGCCCACAATGGCAGGGAAGGGAGGTCAGGCTAGAGGTTATTGCAACAGTCTAGAGAGATCATAGAGGTCCACACTGGACTGAGATGGAGAGGAGGGGGAAAAGGAAAGAGAGACATTGCTGGGCACTGTGGCTCATGCCTGTAATCCCAGCACTTTGGGAGGCAGAGGCAAGAGGATTGCCTGAGTCCAGACATTGGAGACCAGCCTGGGCAAACTGGCGAAACCCCAACTTCACAGTCAATTAAAAAATTAGCCTAGGGGTGATGGTGCATGCCTGTGGTTCCAGTTACTTGGAAGGCTGAGGTGTAGGATCACTTGAACCCAGCAGGTGAAGGCTGCAGTGGCCATGAACTTGCCACAGAACTCCAGCCTGGGCAACAGAGTGAGACTCCTACTCAAAAAAAAAAAAAAAAAGAGAGAGAGAGAGAATGAGAGATATTAATGCCAGAGGTAAAATGAATGCGGTCCAATGGCCAATTAAATGTGCAGTCAGAGGGAGAGGACAGAGCCTGGATGTGGCGTACTTCCTTATAACAGCTCTAGGAGGTTAGTCCTATTATTATTCCCATTTTACAGATGGGAAGCAGGCTCACAGAGGTGAAATGACTTGCTCAAGGTCACACAGCTAGCAAATGGCAAGAGCGAAGATTCAAACTTGCTCTACCCTCTAGGAGAGCACAAAGGGGGAACTGGAGCTACGAGTAGGAGAAGGCTTCAAGGAGGAAGTGACATCTGAATGAGGCCATGAGGCATAAGTAAGAGTCCTGTGGATGGAGAACCAGGAAGAGCATTATAGGCATGTAACAGACAGAAGGCATAAGACAGCAAGGGTCAAGAGAGGGCTGGCCACCCCAGGGAGCAACAGTCTCCACCTCAAAGAGGAGTATGGAGGACGGTGAGACCAGGAAGATGGGGGCCGTCCCCCTCCCATCATCTTCCTAATCCCCTTCCCCTGGTGTCCATCTGGACTCTGCTCCTACCTGAATACAGAGGCAGGGAACCAGGTCTGTGTGGTTCAAGGTAATGGTCTGTGGCCCAGTCTGTGGGACAAGCAAAAGGAGGCAAGTTGGAGAAGATAAGAAAGAGAAATAGGGGGAGGCCAAAGTCAAGGAAACCAGGCAGGCAGAAGTTCCTCCACCAATATTCCCTTGCTTGTGTGTGTCATCTTCAAAAGTCCTCTTTGAGAATGCACACTCATCCTTAGCATGAACATCAGCCTACAGCGGGAATGGACTGGGAGAGGGGGAGGCCTCACCAGGTTTCTTTGCCTCCAGGGCTTCAGGGGGCCCTGGACCTGATTCCAGTACAGAAGGAGGCTAAAGTGCTGCTCCTCAGAGATGTCCAGGACAAGGCACACATCGTCACCATCTGCAGACACGTTGAGCCAGGGCAGGACTGGTGGGGAGGCAAAGAGAGAGAGGGAAGCTTAGATTTCCTTCACCTCTTCTGCATACCAAAGCCTGGGCCATACCCACCAACTGACCCTTTGGAGTTTCCTTCAAGCCCCTTAGACCCAGAAGCCCTTGGAGAGCAAAGCCTGTGTCCCCATCTCAGACTTTGCTTCTAGCAGCTGGCCCAGGGCAGAGCCCACGGAGGCCCCAGTATGTGGTCTTAGGACAGTTCTTCTCCTTGCTTCTCTCTCTGCAGCCAGAAGGATCTTGTAACCACTTTAAAACAAATCATTTTCCCTTGCTCAGAATCATGACCTAGCCAGGAGTGGTGGCTCACAGCTATAATCCCAGTAATTTGGGAGGCTGAGGCAGGAGTATTGCTTGAGCCCAGGAGTTCAAGACCAGCCTGGACAACAGAGTGAGACCTTATTTCTACAAAAAGTAAGAGAAAAATTAGCTGGGTATGGTGGCATGTGCCTGTAGTCCCAGCTACTCAGAGGGCTGAGGGGAATTGCTTGAGTCCAGGAATTTGAAGTTATAGTGAGTTCCAGACTGGGCAACAGAGTAAGAACCTGGCTCTAAAATAATTCATTCATTAATTAGTTTTAAAAACCCCAATTTTTTTTTAAATGAAGAAATGAGGCCAGGTGTGGTGGTTCATGCCTGTAATCCCAGCACTTTGGGAGGCCTAGGTGGGAGGATTGCTTGAGGCCAGGAGTTCGAGACCAGCCTAGGTGCATAGCAAGGCCTTGTCTCTACAAAAAAATCAAAAAATTAGCCGTGCATGGTGGCACATGCCTGTTAGTCCCATCTACTTGAGAGGCAGAAGCAGAAGGCTCACCTGAGCCCAGGAAGTAGAGGCTGTGGTGAGCTGTGATCGTCTCACTGCACTCCAGCCTGGGTGACAAAGTGAGACTCTCATTAAAAAAAGAAGAAGAAGAAATAAAATGTGATATGCGTCTGTGTTTTTAAAGTTCTGAAGTTGTGACCTGAAAGCAGAAAGTATAAAAAGAAAAAAAGTTCTGATGCTGGGTAGTCTTTAAGGAGTTGCCAAAGAGGTAGGCCAAGTTTAATTTTAAGGAACCAAATTTTAAGAAAGCGAAGTTGAAAAAAATGTAATAGTTTATATCTTGATCTGGGTGCAACTTGTGTAAATGTATATATGTAAAAACTAATTGAAGTGGACATTAGAATACATGTTAATGTATATATGCTAGATACAATAAAAAAGAAAATACAAAACAAAAAAATGAACAAGACTAAAGCAAAACCCAAGTAGTACATGGGGAAAAAAAAATCAGAACCTTGACTTTCTTAGCTCTTATTTTAGGTTTAATGTTATTTTAATTTTGATATATAAAGGAGGGTACCATAATCTCGTCAATGCTTTGGGTCTCTAGATGTCCCTGGTACTAATAAATATGTGTTATAAGGAGTGATTCGTCTTTATACTGCCAGTGTTATGAATGAATGAATGAATGAATGAATGAATGTGCTCTGTGAGCTTCTGGAATGTGGCACCCCAGATCTGAAGTGGATTCCAAGGGTCCCTCACACTCCAGACCCTGCCCCCCTCCCCAGAGCCCCTGGCCCTAGCCCCTACCCCAGCAGCTCTGGATGCTGTTCCGGACTTCAAGCCCCCTGCAGTCTGGGGAGAGATCATAGAAAAGCCTCCAGTGGGACTGGTGGCCAAGGGAGGAAGGGGGTGATCTGACTCACGGAGGGCATTGGGAAGGGCTTCCTGTACCCGAAATACCACCCACATCCATCTGGTGCTCAAAGCACTTTCCTCAGCGTTGGAAAGCACATCTCACCCAGGGAGAGAAGACCCAAGAACGTAAGCTCAGACCCCTGCCTGAGAGTGGATGGACTAGGAAGAGGGTGCAAGGAGGAGGGGAGTGGCCAGATGGGAAAGAGACTAGGGAGGCCAAGACCTGGGTTTCCTGAGTCTGGACCACTTACCAGGCAGCTGCTGTGTGAGATTGAGCTCCTTCTGGTACCTGGGTTGAGTGTAAGACCAGATTCTCACCTCACCCCCCAGGGCAGCCTCAAAGCAGTCAAAGACTACAGAACCCTGTGAGGAGAGAGGGGAAGGCTGTGGTGTAAGGCTCAGAATTCAGGCCAGGAGCTGTGGGCACATCTGCATGGGCCACTCTGATCACTGGCCCCTTCCCTAACCAAGGACTGTATTTATACTGTATAGCCTGAAATCTACTATGACTTCTTTCAAGGGCCCCCAGTTCTAAAGTAAACATCCCCAGTGAGAGCAGACAGGAGTAGACCCTAACCATTTAAGCCCCTGCCCCCACTCCTGCTGTCCTGGATCACCTGGCCAAAGCCAAGGGGATGAGATACCCCCAGCACAAATGTGGGAAGCCCCTCCCCACAGAAGTAGTTCTCACACTCAGGGCCTCAATGGGCCTCACAATTGCTTGTGAAGCCAAACAAACGTTTGGGCCAAACAGATGTTCTCTTAGACTACAATTTTCCAGATAAGAGGATACTGGCTGGGGGCTGGGGGTTGGAGGGGAAGTCAAAGGGTTTGAGTGATTTGGCCCCAGTGGAGGTAGACCTTCCAACCACATGTGGCCTTCTGAGGCAGAAAGCCTCAACACTGTGGTATATGCAGCATGGGATATATGGCAAGATTCTTCTCGTAGTCCAAGGGTCCACAGAAATACATCCGACCCACAGACTGCCCTTCTCCAAGCCTCAGTTTCCCTATCTGGAAGATGAGTGTAATAATAATGACTAGTTCATGAGGGTAATATTGAAGATTACAAAAAAAAGGAAAACAAATTTACTGAGACCCTTTGGTACTGGGCATTATACCAGGTATTTTATGGGTATCACCTTATTTAATTCTCACAACAGCTATATGAGGTAGGATTATTCTTTTTTTTAAGTGATCAAACTTTAACAAACATTTCACAAACAGCCAATAAGCATGTGAAAAAGTGCTCAACTCATTGGGATATACAAATTAAAACTATAATGACATACCATTTTGCACACAGTAGCACAGCTAAAACTCAAAATTACAACACCAAGTGCTGGTAGGAATGCAAAAGAGATCCAACTCAGAAAATTGCTTAGTGATTTCTCACAGTCAAGTATAGGAGGGAAGGACTACTCTTATCCCCATCTTCAGACAGAAAAACCGAGGCAAAAAGGGCTGAAAGGACTTGCCCACAGCTCTGATCAGAATCAGGACTTCAAGAGGCAATGCATGGGAAAGCATTTTATAAAACTCATGTTTGGAAGGTGGTTATCACTGCTGTTATTATTATGATGATGCATACCACAGACTGACCAGGCTGCACAAGGGCAGCAGGCACTTGCACCTCCAGCAGGACGCAGCGGGCAGTAGGATAGGCCTGGAAGTAGAGCACGACTTGGGCCTGGAGAGAAGCTGTGGGCAATGGGGCAAGGGTCAGGTCTAGAGGCCTCAGGCAAGGCCCTGGCCAGGGGCAGCTGGGCAAGCCGGTTTCTCCTCACCATTCCTAGGCTCCTCAAGTTCTGCCTCTGCAGCTTCTCCAAATGTTTTCTCATCTTGAGGCTCCTCCCAGTCCCCTAGAAGGACCCAAGAGCAGGCCCAGGTGAGGCCCCCTGCTTCGGTTGGCTTTGGGCTTGGCTTCTTTCCAGAAAGTTGAGTGCTGGGAAGCAGCAGCCAGGCCTGGGGAGATCAGGCTGGCCTGGGGGTCCTTCTGCCATGTCTTCTAGGAGAACACTGAGGATGCCCACTGCGGCCTGACAGATTCCCCAGCCCTCAGCCCACTCCAGACAGGCTCACGTGCACATGCACAGTTGCAGGATGACTCGCTCACCATGCACGGCCAAGTGGACAGTCACACGCACACAAAGGTCACAGTCGATTTCCTGGCGGCACCTCAGCACCAGTTCTGTCTGCAGGTGTGCAGGCACCAGCACGGGGCCAGAGGCAGGCACAATGCTCCCCGGCAGGCAGAGAATGTCACCGTCTGTGTGTGAAGGGTAAGTGGGAGCTGAAGCTGTTCAGAACACAGTGTGGTGGCACCTGACACCACTCGGGCTGCGGGTGGGCAGGGAAGGCATGGGACTGGGATACCTCCCTTTCTTTCAGCCAACCTGGGAAGTTCTTTTCCCTCTAAAAGTAGGGATACTCACCCCAGAGGCGGCAGGAAAGGCCCTGGGAAAAAGGGAAAGGAGCGTCAGGGTTTACACACCCAAATTTAAGCACCCTTCTCTGCCTGAGATCTCCACCCACCTCTTTCTGGGACTCCCAGTTCCAAGCCCCTCCCAGAAGAAGATAGTTCTTGCCCCCTCCCCATTCTTCTCTTCTCCCATCACACCAGACAGACCAGCCAGGGCAGTTCTGGCGGTGGCAGCCGTGACAGGAGCCAGGAGAGGGTTTTACTGTGCCAAAGACCAAACTCTGAGCCTTCCCCAATCCTCCCAGGGCCCCAGACTCACCGGAGAGCATTGGGTAGCGTCCTGAGGCCCCACAGCCCTCTCCAGAGAGAGGACCATGGGGCTTCGGCCCAGTGCCAAGGACAGCAAGAACCAGGGCACAGGCATCTTCCAGGTGCCAGGCGACACCCAGGCCTGAGGCCCTGTCCTGCCCCCCCCGGGGGGGGGCAGACACCCTACCCCTGGCCCCACTCAGCCCGCGTCAGTGGGTGACAGGGGCTGAAATCCCTCCCCAGCCTTCTGGGGTCCTAGCGCTGGATAGCTTGTGCACTCCCTCTCCTAGGAGTCCTGACTCTCATCCTGGTTCCAGCCTGGAATGCTTTCGTTTTGGCTCCCGGCTGGAGCCAGCTGTTCCCGCCCCTTCTCCGTCCCTCCCACACCAAGCCTGGGAGCCAGCAGCCTGGGACTAGGGTGGTGGCCTTACTGCCTCCTCCTCCTTTGGCTCTCCGCCTCCTTCTCTGCAGACACCTGGCAGGGAGGGGCCCCTGAAGAAGGGCGGAAGTGTCATGGCTGAGTAAGGGAGCTCTTACTCACGCTGGGAGTCCCTAAGGAGGAGGACTCCAACCTAGTACACTTCAGGCCCTGAGTAATCCAGGGGCATTTCCTCTTCCTGTGACCCTTAGACACAGGCCCTGAAATCCTAGGGCCCATTGGGTATCCCCTTACTGGGTACTCCAGATCCTCTCACACACTTCCCTAGGCCTCAGTGACCCTTTGTGGGACAGGCTGGGCATGGTGGCTCATGCCTATAATCCCAACACTTTAGTATGCCAAGGTGGGAGGATCACTTGAGGACAGGAGTTCGAGACCAGCCTAGGCAACATAGGGAAACTTCATTTCTTAAAAAAAAAAAAAAGTTTAAAAAATAATAATGATAGGACCAAAGGGCAACAGAAAGTGAGCTTTTCACCAGTCTTGCCTAGGCTCAAGTGTGATATGGGGGAGAAGGAACCCAGGACCCACAGCCAGGCGTCCCATTTGTGCTGTTGCCGTGAGCTAGTTGTGTGTCAATGGACACATCACCTAATTCTCTGTCTTTTCCTCTCTTCTCTTAAGGAATCACAGTGAGGATCAAGGAGATTGCCAGGCTCTTCTATGCCTTTCAGAGGCGTTGCTTGTGAGAATGTGAGGGATGTGATTCAGGTGTGAACATGGAGGCTTTGAGTCACATACTAACACGTAATAACCCCCAGGCAATGTCCTGCTCTAGAGAAGCACATTGTATTTTTTCATTTATCTACCATGTTTGCCTTTATTCATCTTTCATCTTTCTGGATCTTAGTCTCCTGCCCCCTCTTGTCTTGGCCTCTCAGAGCCAATGCCTCTTTTCCTGGGCCCAGAGTCCTCCTCCCTCCACTCTGGACATGGCTTCAGTATGGGAAAGGGCATCCTGGCACCCAAGAAGGCTTTCTCCCCACTCCCACCTCTCGGACTCACCAGACTCCCCCTCCATATGTATTGACAAGGCCCCTGCCTCCCCTACCTCTGCCCCAACCCCACCCTGGAGCAAATGCAGATTGCTCTCTTTCTGGGGTTTTGGACAGAGGAAGTAGGAAGACGGCCCTCCCCATCAGAACAGGGGTTAGAAGAGCTCTCAGAAAAGAAACGCTCTCTCTAGGGAGTCTGAGAGGCAGGGAAGCAGGACACTCGTCGGGGATGGCTGGGACTACGGGGCTGAGAGGTCAGGAGTCCTCCGGAGGCATCCCAAGGATTTCAGGGTTGAAGGCAGTGCCCCTCTCGCCGCTGCACACATCCGAGGCCGCGGTGGCGCTCTGCTCAGCCTTGGTGGGGAAGTTCGACGGCCTCGAGTTCTAGCCGGCGGCACAGCTCCAGGCGGCTCCGCAGGCGCAGCCTTGCCTCCAGGCGGCCCCAGCTCGTGGCTTCGGCAGAAGGCCGCGTGTCCAGCGCCCGCAGGAGGCGCGGCAGGTCGCGCAGCAGGCGGTAGCGCGGCAGGGCGCGCAGCGGCGGGGGGATGTCGCCCTTGGCGCAGAGGCGACTGAAGTAGGCGAGCAGCAGCAGCGGGCGCGGGGCAGCGCGGAGCAGGGCGCGCAGGGGCAAGGCCCGGCGATCTGAGCCGCCGGCCGGAGCGGGGCTGGCGCCGCTCCACAGCAGCAGCACCGTGCCCCGCTCCTGCGCCACGCGCGCCCGCGCCGCCCAGAGCCACGCCAGCGGGCCCACGCACGCCACACGCCGCCCCTCCCACAGGTCCACTATCACGTCGTGCCCACCGCCCAGCGCGGCTCGCAGCAGCTCTGCCAATGCTCCCACCAGGCGCCGCTGCGCCTCTGAGTCCGAAGCGTGCAGGAGCAGCACCGGCCGCGCTCGGCCCGTGCCTGTGGGCGGAAGAAACAGATGAACAGGGTAGGGCCTAAGGGGCCACTCAGCCCTCTCTTCCCAGGCCTCTGGGCTACACCATAGGATGCTGCTCCCTCCCCGCCCCTGCCCCTTATCTGCGCCGGGTGCCGGTGGGGGGGGGGGTGGAGATGAAGAGGGGCAGGGGGGCGGGGTTGGTACCCAAAGCAGCCCTAGTCTATTAGGAGCCTGTGGACTAATTAGATAAAGGCGCCCCTTCCGGAGCCAGGGCTGGGGCGCCAAGCTTGGCAAAGGCAGTGTAGGCTGGATCTCTGCTCCACTAGCTTCTCGGTACAGTGACAATCTTCACTGAGGGCCTTTGCCCTGCGTTAACCACTCCTGGAAACCTGAGGCCCCCTTTGAGTAGCAGAGACTGGGGGCAGGGGAGGGTGAAGGGGCAACTAGTCTGGGAGCTGGACACATTTGAATCTCCAAGTTCAAGTGAGCTTACCCGATAGTGGGCGCCGGCGGGTGAAGACCAGAAGAACGCCCAGTAGGGTGGTAAGGGTCAGCAATGCCAGGATCAAGAGCCCCAGACGTCTATGAGAGACTGAGTCAAGCAGGGTGAGGCCAAGATCAGCTCCTCAGTGCCCAACCTCCCTCTTACCTCCCCCTTCCCAAGGACTCACCATCTGGACATAAGAGGTGCTTCCAGGCAAACTGGACATCTGACCTCCACACCTGAGGGCACAGAGCCCCCCCACCCCTGTGAGCCAGGGCATCCTCTCAATCCAGGGGATGAGACTAAGACATGGAGGGGGGAGAAGGAAAGTCCCCCCACCAGTTAAGGAATTCTTTCAGTGCAGGTCTGTGTCTGGTCTAGAACACAGACTGACACCTAAATTTAGGCCCAGCCTGGCACAAAACAGGCCAAGGGTGGCAAACTCAAGTGTGACAGGGGCCAAACTCAAAAAATAAACTCATAAACCTGGTCAGGGCTGTTGTGAGAACCTGGACAGTACAGGCCCTGACAAAACAATCAGACATCAGTGAGCTCCAGGTCATTGTCACCATGCCAGTAAGTGGACACAGAGCATTAGGCTTTCTGATTTTTTTCAAGAGAAGCCAGAGATCCAGCTTTGTTTACACATGTAAATGGTGACAACAAATTCCAATATACGACACCATGTTGGCCAAATCAAACATTTTTGCAGGCTGAATTTTCCATGGGTGTCACCAGAGGAACAGATGCCAGGAGTCTGTATGCAGAGTAAAGGTAGGATTCCTTACCAGGACACAACCCCCTGGCCTCAGGAAAGGAATGATGAGGTCTAGTGTCACTGGGCTGGAGCCCTGGGACTGTAGGAAAAAAGAGCAGAATGACCATCCCCATAGAGGCAAATCTGACTCTCTCCAGCCTGAGTCTTTGCCCATACCATGTTACTAATAAATAAATACACACTGCAGTTTAATATAAAAGACATTCACACACATATTCCCATTTGATGCTCTCAATAACCCAGTCAAATAAAAATGATCTCCCAGACACAAATGAAATAACTGAGGCACATAATAGAGTTAAATCTGTCAGTAGTTTACAGTATTGTGCAAGGAAGACTCAGCTTCCAGGGCCTCTAGCTCCTAAGATAATCAGAGAACTTCTGCACAGGTACCTAGTGGAGGCAGGAAAAAGTAGTGGTAGGGAACAGTTAGCTTCAAGGGAAAGCATCAACATAAAATGCTGTTTGTGCTGAGTGCAGAGGCTCACACCTATAATCCTAGCACTTTGGGAGGCCAAGGTGGTCTCAAATCCCTGAGCCCAGGGATTTGAGACTGGCTTGGGCAACGGCAAGACCTCATCTCTACAATTAAAAAAAAAAAATTAGCTGGCCATGGTGGTGCATGCTATTTGGAAGACTGAGGTGGAAGGATCACCTGAGCCCAGCAGGTCAAGGCTGCGGTGGCAGTGGTCATGCCACTGCACTTCAGCCTAGGTGGCAGAGTGAGACCCCGACTCAAAAAAAAAAGAAAGTTGGTTGGGCAGGCTAGAAAACAGCTGAGTGTGAGAGGGCCAGTCCCTTGCCTCTATTATTCCTGTAAAGAAACTGAAAGAATTAAAACTGCTCCACTGAGGACCCCAGTGACTGACAGAGGAGCCAGTTGAACAAAGGCTGATCAAGTAAATAAATTAACCAGATGATAGAATCAGGGATTGGATTTGTTTGCCACCATCTGCCCAGGGTCTGTCTCAATGAGGTGACAAAGAAATTGAGGGTTGTGCTCTGAGCAATAGGACCTAGTCCTATTGGGCAAAGTCCTGGCTAGGCCATACCTGGCTGACACTGTACACAGGAGGCACCAAGGTGTCCTGCCCCAAGCCTGGGTGGCTCCAGGCGGCACTGAAGGTGGCAGGCATCCTCGAGGAGAAGTGAAGGATCAGCTGCTGGGCCTGGGTATCCATGCTCACATTCCAGGATGTGAGAAACCCTGTTCGTAGGAAGTGACAGGAACTGGGCTGCAGTTGATGGGTAAGTTAGGGCTGGGCTAGGGTTTGGCTTGGTCACAGTTGAGTGAGGGTAAAATGGGGGCAGAGAGTCGCAGCCGAGGTTACTTATTGGCTCACCAGTCTGGTGGGGGCATTCAACGTGGCTGCTGTTTCCAAAAGAGAACTGAGAAATACAGGAATGGCAAGTCAGCAAGCTCCAGGTAGTACCCATTACCCTACCCATCCCCTCTCACCCATGGTTGTACCTTGAAGCAGAGCTGGGGGTGCAAGTCTACCTTCTCCAAAACATACCACTGTCAGTGGAGAGGAGAGTTAGTCAGGGAGAAAATCCCTAGGCCCCAGCCCTGCCCACCCCAGTCCTGGGGGCACCTGTCCTCACTCCCTCTGACTCTTGAGCCGTAGCATTGGGGAGATCTTCGCAGAAGGTGTGCCAGTCCTGCCTCTGGCAGAGGGAGGCCTCCAGCTTCAGTGGACAGCGAAGTGTCAGGGCCATGACCATCTGATCGTGCTGGCTGTAGTCAGTAAAGTGCACTGACTTCCAGAAGTCCAAGCCATCTAGGCAGGTGGAAGGGTCGCAGGTGAGGGTCAGTCCTGCTTTGGCCCCACTTTGCCACCTACATCTCCAGAACGGCAGGAAATGACATCGTAAAAGTGCCCAGCATGGCTCCTGGCCTGAATAGGTACTTGATAAATGAGCATCCCTTCTCCAGTCCGCTTTCATTACCTTTCCATCCAGCTGTTTCCTCTCCTTCCTGGGCCTCCGTTCTGAACAGCTCTTTGCTCCTCCCCATACTCAAAATCTGCTCAGGCTTCTCTCATAACTAGGAATATCCTCACCTTCCATTTCTCCCTTCTAAATCCTGCCCATTTTCTGAGCCCAGCTTAGAGACCTTCTGGCTCATGACAACCCTTCATGGGCTTCTCCCTTTCCTGAGTTCCTGCCCTGAAGCCTAGACCTTAATTATAACTCTGCTCTGTATGTACTGTAGGCTGCTTTGTGCTGTTCACTTGTATTCAAGTGTCCCATCTCTCCTTGAGGACAAGTGTGTTCAGCACTTTAGATGTCACTGACTTCTTTCACATGCAATATTTAATTCCGAAAGAGTGTAAAGGCAGAGCAGGCATCATGATTTTTACAGGCAAGGGAAGTGAGGCTCAAAGAATAATTGGCAGTGCTGAGATAAGAACCCAGGTCTTCTTAGGACATCACCTCCTGGGCCTCATATTTCTTTTTTTCCCATTTTTATTTTAGATTCTGGGGTACACATGTGTGTTTGTTACATGGACAGATTGTGTAATGGTAGGGATTGGGTCTCAGGTGCTAAGCCTCATATTTATGAATGTCTCACAGTACTATAATGTTCAGTACTCTCTAATTTATTGGCAGGTTGACTAATAGACTTGGCAACCCTTTCCCCCACTGACTCAGGGAAAGTGGCTTCATGGCTTCCGGGGGCTTCCTCCAGCACAGGTATGAAGTGTGTGTGTGTGTGTGTGTAGGGGAGAGAGAGAGAGAGAACATGCACAAAAGTATGAGCAGCACTCACAGGCTTCAGGCCAGCTCTGGAAGGGACATTTTTTGCGCCTCACAGTGTCCTCTTGCAGGTAGGATGTCTGGGGGACAAAGAAGCAGGTAGGGAGGGTCAGAGGAATGACTTTTCGTATCTTACTCAGACCCAAAACATATTCTGGCTTGACCTTACCATGATGCAGGCAGCCTGAGCCAGAAGAACACTGAGGAGGGGGAGCAATGTGGGGAGTGGGCAAGGGTGGAATAGGGAGAGTATTGGAGAAAGATCAGCAAGTAAGGGACAGATTCCTCTTCTACCTGGTGAGAACTATCCACAGAAAGAGGGAAATCCACATTCCTAAATATTGGCCTTCCCTGGCCTCTACTCTCAGCCATACCCAAGGTGCACACTAGCCTGTGTTGGCTCCTCACTGGACTGCCCAAATGCCCAACTGTTATCCATCCTGGCAGTTACTCATGGCTCCAAGTCTCTGCCTGCACCTTCCCTTTGGTCCCCCAGTTGACAAGGTCCCCCGCTTTTTCTGTTTAGCTCAAAGAAGACTTTATGCTAAGTGCTTCAGATTTGTTGTTGTTTTTTTTTTTTTGAGTTGGAGTCTCACTCTGTTGCCTAGACTGGAGTGCGGTGGCCGCTCCCGGCCACCGCAGCCTCGACCTGCTGGGCTCCAGCGATCCTTCCGCCTCAGCCTTCCAAGTAGCTGGAACCACAGGCGCACGCTACCACGCCCGGCTAATTTTTTTTTTATTTACTGTAGAGATGAGGTCTCGCCAAGTTGCCCAGGCAGGTCACGAACCCGTGGGCTCAGGCAATCCATTCACCTCAGCCTCCCAAAGGCACGGGATTACAGGCTGAGCCACCGAGCCCGGTCAGATTTGTTTTTTGTTTCATTTTGTTTTGAGTTGGAATCTCACTCTGTTGCCCAGGCTGGAGTGCAGTGGCATGCTCATGGCCACCCCAGTGTTGACCTGCTGGGCTCCAGCGATGTTTCTGCCTCAGCCTTCCAAGTAGCTGGAACTGCAGGCATGCGCTACCACGCCTGGCTAATTTTTTATTTACTGTAGAGATGAGGTCTCGCCAAGTTGCCCAGCTGGTCTCGAACCCACAGGCTCAAGCAATCCACTCGCTTCAGCCTCCCAAAGTGCTGAGTCTCCAAATCCAGCCAAAGTGCTTCAGATTTGTTAGAAGAGGAGGAGGCCTGCCACAGAGGCCAAGAGGGGACAAGACTTTTGGGGACATATGTGCCCCTGCCTTCACTCCTCAGAACACACAGTGATGGCAGCTGTCAATTCTTGTTTGTGGACCGAGGCCAGGTCTGTGCCAGGGAAGGCAGGGTTTGGCTAGGGTAGAGGTTGGAATTGCCCTAAGAAGATCCCATGCTTAGCAGGACCCTTCCACTTCTGACCCAGAGTATGGCTCACAGACAAGCTAGTGTCAGCCTTCCTAGGCATCTTGGTAACACTCAATCCTTTTCATACCTGACTTTCTAGAGCTATGCTTGACCAACTGTATTACCTGGAGGACCTAGGAGTGGAGCCATGGACATCTTTTCCTCTACTCACCTCTATGCACAGACATGGCAGAAGGAATTCATAAGGCAGCTCTGTGGTATGGCCCCCAGACACAATTTTCTGTTAACGAAGCAGCAAAGGGAGACAAGAGATGCCTGAGAAAAAGCATAGGCACCATGGACAGGGCAGGAGGGAGCTGGAATCTTAGCCAACATACCCTATTTTTCCTCTTATAGGAGACATTTCTTTCACCAAGAAATGTCCTTTCATAGAGCCTCTGCTCAACAGTCTGACATTTGCTCTAGGTGCTCTAGATAGAGTAGGGAAAGGAGATAGGAAAGGAATATATTTCTTTACTGAGCCCCCAGACGAGGGGGAGGTACTAGAAGCATGAACTCAATTAATTTAATGCTAGCATCCCAGTGATCTTGTGAGGTGTCATCACAGGATACCATTATATAAACAAAGACAGCTGAGAGCCTCAACAGTACAGCAACAGTCCCTGTAAATGATACTAACTATATACAGTGACAAATAGAGGTTGAGGTGGGATGGTGGGGCCTGAGTTGGGAGAATAGGGCATTTTCTGAGAGGCAGGAACCAAGAGAGGGAGACGGAAGACCAATGTGACCATTTTGTTATATTCTAGGGAAACAACCTCTTGGGGGAAGTGAAAGGCTTTTTTTTTTCTTTTTTTGTCAGGTTCTCACTCTGTTGCCCAAGCTAGAGTGCAATGGCGCAGTCATGGCTCACCACAGCCACCAAATTCTGGACTCAAGCAATCCTCCTGCCTCAGCCTCCCAGGTAACTGGAGCTACAGGTACATGCCATCACGCTGGGCTAATTTTATTTTTCTTTTTTGGTGGAGACGTGGATTTGCTATGTTGCCCAGCTGGTCTCAAACGCCTGGGCTTAAGCAATCTGCTCGCCTCCCAAAGTATTGGGCCTCCCAAATGTTGGGATTACAGGCATGAGCCACCGTGCCCAAGCTTTTTTTTTTTTTTTTGAGTTGGTGTCTAACTCTGTAACCCCGGCTGGATTGCAGTGGAATGCTAATAGCCACTGCAGCCTCGATCTGTTGGGCTCAGGTGATCCTTTCACCTCAGCCTTCCAAGTAGCTGGAACCACAGGCGTGTGCTACCACACTCAGCTAATTCTTTGATTTATTGTAGAAACAAGGTCTCACCAAGCTGCCCAGGCTGGTCTTGAACCCATGGGTTTAGGCAGTCCTCTCACCTCAGCCTCCCAAAGTGCTGGGATTAGAGGTGTGAGCCACCGTGCCCAGCCATCCAAGCTTTTTTGAATACATATTTTAAAATTTTTTTCTTAGCTATTTTTTCTTCTATTTCTTTTTTCTCACCTGCCACTGACTTGAAGCTCAAGAAAAGATTCTTTGGTGTAACCTGAATCACACCAAGTGATTGGGGGTTAACACCATACTCATTTATCTGCTTGTCATTCATGTTTATTCCAGGTCTCTGCCTGCCCCTGCCTTTCCTTTCCTCCTAGGTGACAAGGCCCCCTGCCTTTTCTGTCTGGTCCAGTGAAGACTTAATGCTAGCCACCCCAGCATGTAAGGAGATTTGGGCAATTACCTTCCCTCTCTGGGCCTCCATCTCCCCATTTTTACAATGAGTGGGTCTCTTTTGCTACAGCATTGTGGATAGGACTTTTTACAGAGTGATGGCACTCCATACCTGGGCATCAAAGGGACTGCTCAGCTGTTCACACTCCAGTGCCCACTGGTGACAAAGACGCACGCTGACCTCAGGACCTGGAAAAATGGTCACCCGAATAGCCCGTGCCTCAGGTAGCAAATCAAAGGAGAACTCAGGCCCTGGTAAGAGGAGGGACTCAGTGGCCTTGTCTCTTGGCGTTAGTACAGGTAGCACTACTCAGCTGAACCCATCTCCTGTCCTACCCCATGCCTACTTCCATGCCTTTGTGAGTCCAGTCTGGGCAGACTTTCCACTGCCTCTGCATCTGAAGGTTGGGCCCTTTTGGAGCGCAGTCCCTTGCGGGAGATGTCTGGGGAGGGGATGGAAATGTGATGGCTCTTCTCAGACAGGAAACAGCTACCCAACAGCTTCCTCTGTAGGCAGATTACAAGGTTGGCCTTAGGCCAGGAGTCAAGAAATCTCTGGCTTCTGTTTCTGCATCTGAAGCCTAAGTTACCCTAGGTAAGTTGCTCAACCTCTTTTGGCCTCAGTTTCCTTAACTGTGTAATGGACAGAATACTCTATTTCATCTCCATACTTTCTCTCTCACATGGCCGGAGAACAAAACGAGAGGCCAGAAAGAATGGAGTTGTGGGACATAGGATAGGGCAGGAACTGGCAGGGAGAGTACCTGAGCAAATGATGGAATCTTGTGTCTCCTACAGAACTTCAACTTGGAATACTTGGATTTCTGCACCAGCAAGTGGAAGCAGCCCCACTGAAGGCCTGTGCAAGAGAGGACACACTATCTAGCCCCTCATTGTCCCTCCCCTCATGGAGCCATGGCCCATTGTTGTATAGTAAGTCATTTTAAATCAAGGAGGGTGAGGATGTCAAGCTTCTTTAGCCTTGAAACTTATAATGCAACCAAAAAAATGACTAATGTCTTAAGTACCAAAAAAGCTCTATATACAAAGATGTTCACTGTAGCATTATTTCTAACAGTAAAAAATTAGAAACTGCTAATTCTTAAGCAGTGTATGGGCATTTGGTATATACCAGGCACTAAGCTAGGCAATTAAAATATAGAGTTGCATTAGAAAGAAAGCCCTACTTTACAAATAGAAGGTAAAAGTTCATAGATGTCAAAACTTTTAATCCCAAGAATCTTAGGTGAAAAGATGAACACCTTCACAAAAGTATACAATTGCACTAATGAGTATCAGTCATAGTGTACTATTTTAGAATTTTCTAAGTCCCTGTTGAGATTGAAACGGACCATCCTAGCATTACAGGTTCCATATATCTCAGCCTAGGTGGCCCCCTAAAAATGTCCCTAATTCACATCTTCACTAAGAATGGCCCTGAGTAGGGCAGTTTCTCATACCTGAGGAATCTGATAACAGATACAGGCACAAACAGCGGGAACAGAACCAGTGCCGACCATACCAAGGCTTTGTGGAGAGGAGAGCCAACCGGGCACAGCAAGGAATATGGGCAAAACTTCCTGTGAAAGATGTAAAGGAAGGCAAATGATAGGGTCTTAGAAGTTCCCTCCTACCTTAGACAAGTTGGATTTGAGGCTGAGCTCTGCGACTTACACCTTGGAAGTATGACCTTGGGCAAGTTACACGACCTCTCTAAGTATCTAATTCCTCATTCATAAAGTGGGGCTTTTGTAAAAATCATATAAGGTACTGTGTGGAAAAATGTCTTACGGAGTAGAATGCACCATAAAATGTGAAGGATTGTATTATTGATAGGAATGAGGGACCATTCAAGGGGAGAAACCAGCATTTATGAAGTGCCTGGAGATTTACCTATGTCTCACATTTATTTGATTGTTTTTATTTCATGTTTTCTATGTGTCTCATATTTAATCCTCCCAACAGGTTAGAAGCAGCACTGTCTCCACTGTATAATGATTTCTACTATGCTACGCTACTCCTCAGAAACTGATGGTCAGCTGGAGGGGTTAAGTCGATTGTTCTGAGGCTACATGGAAATCTTCAGCAGAACTACAATGCAGATCCCGACTTGGCTTGATTCCAAACCTGTACTTTTTCCTTAATATTGTGCTACCTCCCAAGTTGTGAACCAAAAATTAGAATGGAAGGCTTGTGGGGACTTGGAGCAAAAAGGGGTGTGAGGAAGAGGAATGGGGCAGGAAATGAGACTTACCAGTGAAACTGTCATCCTGAGGGTACAGGATCCAGCAGAGAAAAGAAAGAAAAAAGGTATTATCAGTAGGGACCCCCATAAGGAGCATTCTCCCTGGGGTCTTTGCCTTGAATCACGCAATTCTGAGATCCATAGCTATTAGTCCTTCCACTCTGACTCCTTTCTTTCCAGCTCCACTCTGTCCATGCCCTCAACACATCAAGACCTTGGTTACCCTTTTGAGACTATGTAGAGGACACATGAGGCTATCACCAGAGCACAGGGGCTGGGGAGGTAGCAAAGAGCAGCAGGGGAGTGAGGAGTGTTATGCCAGTGCCAGGCAGTTGTCCCTACCTGACAGCGGCACCTCACCATGTGGGAGGCCAGCAGACAGTGGGTGCTCCAGCGAGGCAGGTGGGCACAGCCAATCCCAGCAGAGGCAGAGAAACCACTGAGTGGCAGGAGGAGAGGCAGAAGCAGGGCTACCAGTCTGGGGCTCCCCATGGGCTTCTGTGCGATCAGGGTGTCCGGAACATGGCTGCATGGCCTGAAGGTGGGTGGCAGGGCCTTGCTGTGCAGCAGTAGGAAACACAGTTCCAGCCGGAGCCCTCGCCTCAGCCTGCCCTGGCCCCGCCCTGCCCTCAAGCTCCTCCTCGATCCTAACCAGCCAGCCTGGCCACATTCCTTCCTTTTCAGGTGTAGGGACTGAGGAATGCTTGTCCCCCAGAAAAACTTACTACCCCCCACCTGAAAGACAAGGGGTTCTTGCTGTGGCAGAGAAGTAATGAGAAAGGGGTCAGCACTAAATTAGGGGTGTGCCCATTTCTTAACCCCTCCTACTCTTGCAATACCTGCAGATCTGGCCTGCCCATCAACACTCATCAACTTGGGTCTCCCATGGACATGTGCTTTAGCAGAGCTACTAAGCACTTCTCTGCACTGGGTGCTGGAAATACAGAGGTGACTGAGGCACCATTTAGAGCTGGGGAGAAAAAAAAGCACCAGGGGATGCACACACACCTCACATGCCCCCATATGTGCCCTCTCTGGACTAGAGCCAAGCTCTCTTTACCTATTAACCAGTTCCAGCTCTTCTGGGCAAAGGGATCCATGCTAAAGGGGCCTCCAACTAAGGACACACTGGTCAGTAAAGCCTGTTCAGGAAGCCCCAGAGCTCATAGCTGAGCCCTGGAGCAGAGGGAGTGGGCCCCACACACTGACCTGGTTTCCTGTGGTTTCCGGTATGGGAGAAAGGCTGACGAGGCTCCATCTTTGTGGGAACCCTCCCCATCATCCCACAGCTTCCTCCCCCCAATGGAGCATTCGAGTTGCTTCAGCCCTCACCTTAGTGATAACACAGTGGAAAGAAAGTTTGGAGTACACTACCAGGCAGCTTGAATTGTTATTGTCCCCCTGCAACTCAATCTGGACCACCTTTCAGTAGCCTAACTACTATCTGCTTCTGTCGGGTACTATTCCTAAGTCTTCAGGTTCACTGTCTGAAGGCTGCATTCCACCCATTATCCTAAAAAAATAGCCTCTAGCTTTTGAATTCATTAAAAAATAAAAACCCTTTCGTATTCTTTTTTTTTTTTTGAGTTGGAGTCTCACTCCTTCACCCAGGCTGGAGTGCAGTGGCACACTCACGGCCACCCCAGCGTTGACCTGCTGGGCTCTGACGATCCTTCCCCCTCAGCCTTCTGAGTAGCGGGAACTACAGACGCATGCTACCACACCTGGTTATTTTTTATTTTATTGTAGAGACGAGGTCTCACCAAGTTGCCTGGGCTGGTCTCGAACCCGTGGGCTCAGAAAATCCACTCACCTTGGCCTCCCAAAGTGCTGGGATTACAGGCTGAGCCATCGATCCCGGCCTCACTCTTCAATGCCTAGCAGTGGATATCATGAAATGAGTGCTCTATTACAGAATAGATGTAAATTATGATACATTTCATCTGCAGTTTATCTATTTCACACTTCATAAAGCACTTTCATATTTATCCCCCTAACCACCTGGTGAGACAGATAAGTGATCATTATTGTTTTCATTTCATAAAAAAAAGAGATAAGGAAGCAGAAAGGAAAATGATTTGGACAAGGTCAAAGTCTGTAGCCCAGGAAGCTCCACTTTTGCTAGGCCCTCGCAACTCAATTCTTTCTTTCATCCTATATTCTCCTCTCCCACTGCCTTGTCTTCCTCTGCTCTTGGAACCCAGATGGGTCTGCCTGACACAGCACTGTCTTTGTCCTTGAAACTCCTCTCTGAAAACACATCAGTGAGATCTGAAGTGAAGAAAGGGTGGTCTGGCCATACTAAGAACAGGTTAGGGAGCCTCCCCCACATTCTACCTCGTAGTGGTTTAGATCCTCATAAATAACGAGTTTTCTAATGTTGGGGCATGAAGTAAGAAACTTGATTCTATTGTAAAGCAATCTTCTTTCTTGACTCTTATCCTCTGATCTGATTCTCACAGTGAAAATATTGGCTTGGTCAGGCGCGGTGGCTCTGCCTGTAATCCCAGCACTTTGGGAGGCCGAGGCAAGTGGATTGCCTGAGCCTGTGGGTTCAAGACCAGCCCGGGCAACTTGGTGAGACATTGTCTCTGCAATAAATCATTAAAAACTAGCTGGATATGGTGGCGTGCGTTTGTAGTTCCAGCTACTTGGAAGGCTGAGGCGGAAGGTTTACCTAAGTCCAGCAGGTCCAGGCTGTGGTGGTGGTGAGCATGCTAATGCACTCCAGCCTGGGCAACAGAGTGAGACTCCAACTCAAAAAAAAAGAAAGAAAATATTGGCTGATTCCTCCCTGACCCTGGCTAACGTATGATAGGAGAAGCAGAATAGAAAGGGAAGAAAAAAAAGAGCTCTCGCCTGTAATCCCAGCACTTTGGGAGGCAGAGGTGAGAGGATTGCCTGAGCCTACAGGTTCAAGACCAGCCTGAGCAACACGGTGAGACCTCATTACTACAATAAACCAAAAGACGAGCCGGGCATGGTGGCATACACCTGTAGTTCCAGCTACTTGGAAGCTTGAGGTGGAAGAATCCCCCAAGTCCAGCAGGTTGAAGCTGCACAGAGCAAGACTCCAACTAAAAAGAAAGAAAATGAATAAAAGTGAGAAAGAATGAAAATGAGAGAAAACAGTTTGCATTTTATTTATTGTCTTACTGGTTTACTTATTTATTTGGAGACTGTTCCAAAAAGGATGTAAGGTAAAAGCATAGGGGTGAATTCCAGCATGCCCTGGGGAAGGGAGAGCATGGGATCAATATTTTCTGAAATTCCACTATCAGGCTTTGGGTCATATACTTTGCACACTTTGTCTCATTTTATTAGTACTATAACCCTTAAGGTAGTGTTATTACCTCATTTTACAGGGAGATTAGGTAACTTGTCCAAACACATAGCTAAGAGCCTTCTCTCCTATACTCTGGAGTTCTTCCCCACTCCGCCCTTGCCCATACCCCACATTGCTCCCCCTCCTCAGGGCTCTGCTGGCTCACGCAGCTTGCATCATGGTAAGGCCAAGTCAGAATACATTTTAGGTCTGAGTGAGATAGGAAAAGTCGTTGCTCTGGCTTTCACTGCCTGCACCCCTCCCTGCTGGCATTCTGCCTGGAAGAGGACACTTGAGGTGCAAAAAACGTCCCTTCCAGAATTGACCTGAAGCCTGTGATACTCATATGCACTCTTACGCATCTCACACACACTCTCTCTCTCTCCCACACACACACACACAAACTTCGTACCTGTGCTGGAGGAAGCTCCTAGAAGCCATGAAGGCACTTTCCCTGGAGCCAGTGGGGGAAAGGGCTGCCAAGTCTATTAATCAGCCTGCCAATAAATCAGAGTACTCAGCATTGTAGCACTGCAAGAGGTTCAGAAGTATGAGGCCCAAGAGATAGTGTCCTAAGAGGATGGACCAGAAGACCTGGGTTCCCATCTAAGTTCTGCCAATTATTCTTCTATGAGCCTCACTTTTCTCATCTGGGACTCACCACTATGTCTGGTTTTTTCTACCAGAACACACTGCTTAGGGAGATATGTGGGAAGTCAGGGGGTTTCTGAACCCCGTGGTCCACAGCAGGTACTAAATTTAGCAGTGGGATATACTTCAGCTTAGTTCTATCCTCTGTGAAGTATACTCTGACTTTAGTTTACAGTACGGCAAGTTACTTCATTCAGTAAAATCAGAGTGCACACCATGTGCTAGGTACTGGGCAGGTGTAGAAAACACATGCAAACTAATAATTCTGTCAACAAAAGCAGTAAAATGAAAATTCAGAGAAAGAACTCTCGCTCTTTCAATCTAAGAACCCAAAAGGCTCCAGAATTACCATATTAATCTTCAAGAATGTGTAATAAAGGAATATACAAGTGGAAAAGAGTTGGGTCCTTTTGTTTGTTTCTTAGCCATTACCCCCTTTAGAGTAGAAAAGGGAAATTTTTATGCAAAGGAGACTGGAAAACCTATATGAAACCTATATGAGGATTCATAAGAGGTTCAGCTGACTAAGACAGTGACAGCGTGTGAATGGCAGTACTGGGCGACAACGCAAGACTGGTGGCTTGGGACCACTTTGGAAAACTTCTGAAAGAGTAAAGCATTTAGGTTGCTCCAAAAATATCAGCACATGGTAGGGACTCAATGGTCATGGAACAGATGATGGCCCAGAGCTGTGCTCTTGTATACTCATCTGAACACAGGGATGCAGGAAGAGGAATGGGTATGAAGCAGAAAGGCAAAGGTGAGTTTGGGACATGCTGATTTTAGATAACAATTAGGACATCTAGAGGAAGAGGCTTTATAGAATTGCTAGTAGCTAATAGTGACTAAGTACATACATAATGTTTATAGAACAAAAGAATGACTACAATTATGGAGAGCACAGAATTCTGCAGTTACAGATCTAGGCATCATGTAAAGACAATAAAGTGCAAAGGGAGGCCAGGTGAGGTGCAGGATTGCCTGAACCCAGGGGTTCAAGACAAGCCTGGGCAAGATGGTGAGACCTCACCTCTACAATAAATTAAAAAGAAAATCAGCTGGGCGTGGTGGCATGCACCTGTGGCTCATTACTTGGAAGGCTGAGGCAGGACTGCCTGAGCACAGCAGAATGAGGCTGCAGTAGCTGTGATTGTGCCACTGCACTCCAGCCTGGACAACAGAGACTGACTACAAATAAAATAAAATTTAAAAGTGTGAAGGGACATACATCTTTCATGCAGTAAATACTGTGTCCAAATTTTAGGTGTTAAAGAACCTTTTATCACAGATCTCTTCTACTTCTATTTTTTTAAATTTTAGATTTGGGGGTACACAAGCATGTTTGTTACAGAGCTGTATTATGTAGTGGTAGGGACTGGGTCTCAGGTGGCCCATTCCCCAGTCAGAAAACATTGTGCCCCATAGGTCGTTTCTGAACCCTAACCCCTCTCCCCACCTCTCCCTCCTACTTCTATTTTTACCTTACCTGCACCACTAGATATTATGTTCATTGGTTGTTTCACATGTATAGCATGTTTCACCTAGATTGTAAACTAGCAATAAACAGAAATACTTTTTAAAAATTTTGGATGCAATTATACATACTAGTCACATACCTGACACTCAGTTAATGCTGACTGACAAACATGAGTATCTAACTAAAAGAGCCCATAAACCAAGCTAGATGAATGAGAATGGACCATTTCATAGTTGGAGAGCTTAAGTGTCTGGCCATGATAGTTTTTGCCAATCAGCTACAAGATGAAACTATGACTTGGGTTCCCCATGCCCAGTCTGCATCTCTATGGTCACTGCCAGGTTTCTCAGGGAGCTTCTACTTATCTCTCAGTGTCTAAGGTTACACCTTTCAAGCAACACATTTTTACATTCTATCAAGCTCCAAACACAAGTCACAGAGTTGACAGGGAAGTCTTTATTAAGTTTTATTATTATTTTTTTAAATCAAAATGCTTTGCAGAAGAGACCACAGCCTGCAGGGCAGCAGCTTCCCAAATGTCTCCTGACACGTGAACTACAGATGGAAGTAGAATTCGACACTCCCTTTTTTCTTCAGTCTTGGTGGCTGAGGGGTAACGGATGGAAAGGGAAGGAGGCAAGGATGAGGCTCAGTCTTAAAGAAAAACCCCAAAGTGCTTCCACTTCAACCAGCTGTTTGTCTCACAGTTGTTGGTCACTCAGTTCTAGCCAACCAGGAATAAATTAAATATAGTTTTGCCACCTCAGCAGAGAGTAACAGGAGGGGCTTTCCACAACTTTGGCTGGTCTGCAGTAGATGCCAACATCACAGCTGCTAAAATCACCAGAAGAGATTTTAAAATTACTCCTCCATTACTGTCCCTTTGTTCAACGGGAGGCCCAGGCTTCACTCCACAGAGCAGTCCATCAGGCAGGCTTCATTTACGCTTCTTATCCTGTGTGCTGGTGAACCAAGAGTCTAGGAGCTTCTTGCTGTAGTATAACTGCCAGGCATGCACTTGGACCGCCAGTACCAGCACCAGGTACATGACGGAGACGGCAGAAAACCCAAAGAGGAAGCGGTAGGCCTTGCCATGGCGGTAGAGCTGCTGTGCAGCAGGGAACATCTCCATGCTGCCATAAATGAGAGGAGCAATGGAAAAGAGCCCCATGCTGATCATGGAGAGCACCAGGTAGCTAATGTTGTTGCGGGGGAAGGAGAGAAGGCCCAAGAGAGAGGGCAAAATGCTCAACAAATAGGGGTACTCCCATTGATAGGGCATGGCCACCTGATCATGCGACAAGAGCCTTAGGTGTCCCACACTCATCTTGGCAACCAGCAGCAGCCATAAAACCAGGTGTACGTAGATCAGCTTCTTGATTTCATACTTGAGGGTCACACTGTGGGGCAGAGCAAAGAGTACCTTTCATTCAAATTTTTCTGACCACCAACTACATGCCAGGCAACTGTACTGGTCACTGGAATACAAATTTGAATAAGAGGCTGGACACAAGGAACAGAGGAGAAAAAAATAATTAGAAAAGGACATGAAAAAGTTCTAGTAAATATATGTTCCAAGATATATGGAATCACAGGAAGGAGGAATCAATTCTGCACGAGATGAAATGCCAGAGGTTATCTAGAAGAAGCTGGAATGAGTCAGGACAGGCATGCCATGCAGGAACAATGGCATGCAGGCAAAAAGGCATCAACATTTGTGTTCCAGGAAATCAAGTGGTTGAGGGTGACAAGAACACATCATTGGGGGAAGTAGTGGAATATGAAGCTGCAAAGACTATGAAACAGTCAGCCTAAAGGCAGAAGACAGAGGCTAGAGGAATGCCTGAGCTCAAGGGTTCGAGACCAGCCCAGGCAACTTGGCAAGTCCTCGATTCTAAAATAAATCAAAAAATTAGCCGGGCATGGTAGTGCACGCCTGTGGTTCCAACTACTTGGAAGGCAGAGGTGGAAGGATCACCTGAGCCCAGCAAGTCGACGCTGCGGTGACTGTGAGGGTGCCACTGAACTCCAGCCTGGGTGAGAGTGAGATTCCAACTCAATTTTAAAAAATTAAATAAGTAAATAAAGACAGAAGAGTAACTCAAAGCTGTGTTTAGAAAGATGACTTGGCACCATAGGAGTACAGCCTGGAGGGAGAAAGTATTGGTGGTGAGGAAAGGCACTCAGGCTGTCCACACTTCTCCAGCTAGATGTTACATCTAAAGGAAGCACTTATTTCGTTTATTCTAATTCTCTCAGTTCTCAAACGTATCCTCCTCATACCCCTAAGGGTAATGTTTCTGCTCTGGGAAGGCATGAAAACACTTGTTTAGGTTGTGAAACCCCCCTTAAGCAGGGGCCTAAAGATAAGAACGAAGTGAGAGTCCAAAGAGCTTGTCATTCTTCAAATCTCTAGAGAGAAACACATGAAGAACATTCTGGGAGAGTTCAATGGATTTAAGGAGATTTAAAATTTTTTAAATTTTTATTTAAAAATATTTATTATAGAAAATGTGGAAAAGTAGACAAAGGAAAAAAAAAAAAAACCCAGTCACCTCAAGACTTCTAGCTCCAGGAGGGCAGGGAACAGTTTTGCTCTTTTTTTTTTCCTTTAATAAATTTTTTATTGAAGGTATAACATGCATACAAAGAACAGGTTTGCTTTGCTCACTATTATAGTCTCATGCCTAATAAAAAGCATGATTGGAAGGAGCTCAGTAAGCATGTGTTGAGTGAATAATCAAATGTAGAACTATCCCTTACAGGGCAGTGCTTATAAAATTCGTTTTAGGCAAGGAAAGGCTGCTTTTACCGTCCACATTCCCCAAAACACAACAGCTACAGTGTACTATGTGGCTGGCCTAACGCTACCTTCTTCATACGAATTACCGGTTGAGTCTTCCCCAAAACCTAGAAGGCAGATTATTTTCTCCCTCTGCAGATGAAGAAACTGAGGTTCAATGAGAAATAAGGTCTCGAGGGAGACACAGCGGGGCCAGCATCGACGTGACTCCGGAGCCCACGCGTGGCTGGATCCCCTCAAGGTACCGGGTAGATCAAGGGGTGGAGCTCGCGAGGGCGACGGGCCTTCCCAAGACGGGGGACAGGCTCGAAGCCATCACCGGAGGAGGGTGCTTGGCAGGTGCGCAGGGCCTGGCTGGGGACAGAGACCCCGAGGCCGGGCAGCGTCGCTCCCAGGCCCTGCAGGCTCCGGCCGGGGAGAAGGCCTCCGTGCTCCTCGCCTCACTTCATACCTCATCTGGTAGTGCATGGCGATGCGCTCCCGGTGCTGAAAGTCGCTGCCGTCCGTGCCGGCCGCTCGCGGGCCTGCCCGAGAGGCCATTGTGCCCGCCCAGAACCCGAGTCCCTCACGCGGACCTGGGCAGTGACTACAGAGCCAAGCTTCCTGCGGGCCTTACCGGCGTGCGCTCAACCCGGCTACCCACATCCGCTCGGCTCCGCGAAGAGCACTTCCGGCCTCTCTGTCTTGGGAGGACCGACTCTGTGGTCGCTTCTCCCCGCGCACGCGCCCTCGAGCTCTCTCCGCCCCGCCCCGCCCCGCCCCGCCCCGCCTCGCCCCTCCTCGAGTGGTTCGCGCGGGAACTTAGTTCTCAGCCTGGGCGGCTTCTTGCTGGCTGTTCGAAGGTCTCTCGCACACTTTCACTTTCTTAAACTCTAATATGCATTTTAAGACCCCATTGTCACCACTTCCCAGAGGGGAAAGCTGATGCTTGGAAACGTTCTGTGACTCTCCCACGAGCACACATTCACACAGTCCAACAACTTTCTCTCCATAGATCACTTAATCATTGCAAAGAGAAAACGGTGACTTTTCAGTGAGGAAACCTGGCGTACACCCCTTAACCGAGTAGTCAGTTAATTTGTCCAATAATGAGACAAACAGACACTTCGTTCTTCTTGATAGACCGAGGACACAGCATCACTTCAGTGATATTTCTTCCAAAAATACTTAACCTGAATTTTTTGTTTTATTTTATTTTTTTGAATTGGAGTCTCGCTCTGTCGCCCAGACTGGAGTGTAGTGGCTGCTCCCGGCCACCGCAGCCTCGACCTGCTGGGCTCTGGTGATCCCTCCGCCTCAGCCTTCCGAGTAGCCGGAACTACAGGCGCGCGCTACCACGCCCGGCTAATTTTTTTTTTTTGATTTATTGTAAGATGAGGTCTCGCCAAGTTGCCCAGGCGGGTCTCGAACCCGCGGGCTCAGGCAATCCACTCACCTCAGCCTCCCAAAGCGCGGGGTTACAGGCTGAGCCACCGAGCCCGGCTTAACCTGAATTAAATCATGAAGAAATGACCGACTCTGCAGCGAAATGGCTCATAGCTGTAATTCCAGCACTTTGGGAGACCGAAGTGGGAGGATCCCTTGAGCTCAGGACTTCGAGACCAGCCTGGGCAATGTAGAGACACCATCTCTACAAAAAAAATTAGCTGGGCGTGGTTGAGCATGCCTGTAGTCCCAGCTTTTTGGAAGGCTAAGGAAGAGGATTGCCTGAGCCCAGGAGGTTGAGCCTGCAGTGAGCATGATTGTGCCACTGCACTCCAGCTTGGGAAACAGCACAAGACCCTGTCTCCAAAAAGTGTTAAAAATAAAAAATGTAAGAGTACAGTGAAAGCAAATTGTATAAAAAATTATTTAAATTTCTAAAAATGTGTGCAGTGAAAAATCTCACTTCCACTTCTGCTCTTCATCCTCCCTGCTCTCAACCCAGTCCACCCTGCTCCACCTGACCAGAGAACCACTTTTTCACTTATTGGTATATGTACTTCCGGTTTCGTTAGACACATACAAGAAAACATGAAGTTATATTTCTATTTTACCTTTAAAAAATACAGAGGGCAGCATATTATACACACCATTAAAGTCGTTGCTGTTTGTATTGACGTAACAATATATCTTGGAGATTTTCTCCAAATCAGTACATGAAGAGTATCTTCACTTTTTTTCCTATAGATTCCTAGTGCCATTCCACTGTATGAATATAGCTTAATTTGTTTAACCTACCCCCTCTTGTAGGACATTCGTGTTGCTTCCAACATTTTGTTATTACAAACATAGCATCAGGAAATAACCTTGTACATATATAATTTCACCGATGGGCAAGTAGATCTATAGTCTGGAATCACAGAGGTGGTACTGCTGTGTCGAAGAACATACCGTGTTTGTCATTTTGAAAGATCTTGCCAAAATGTGTCTCACAGTGGTTATACCAATAATATTCTCAACAGCAACGTATAAGTGTGTGTGAGTCCCTGTTTTAACAACTTTTAACAACTTGCTAATCTGATGGGTGAAGAACGGCATCTCAGTGTAGTTTTAAATTGTATATTTGGCTGGGCTTAAGCCTATAATCCCAGCACTTTGGGAGGCCAAGATGAGAGGATTGCCTGCGCCGACAGGTTCGAGAACAGCCTGGGCAGCTTGGCAAGACCTCATTTCTACAATTTAAAAAAAAAAAATTATTAGCCGGGAGTGGTAGCGCGCTCCTGTAGTTCCAGCTACTTGGAAGGCTGAGGCGGAAGAATCACCAGAGCCCAGCAGGTCGAGGCTGCGGTGGCCGGGAGTGGCCACTGCACTCCAGTCTTGGTGACAGAGTGAGACTCCAACAAAAAAAAAAATTAGCCAGGCTTGGTAGCGCACACCTGTAGTTCCAGCTACTTGGAAGGCTGAGGTGGAAGGATTGCCTGAGCCCAGCAGGTCAATACTGGGGTGGCCATGAGCGTGCCACTGCACTCCAGCCTAAGCAGCAGAGTGAGATTCCAACTCAAAAAAAAAAAAAATTACACTTTCTGTAAGTAAGATTAAGCATTTTTTCATATATTTAAGGGCAATTTGGGTTGGACACGGTGGCTCACACCTGTAATCCCAGCACTTTGGGAGATGGAGGCAAGAGGATTGCCTGAGTCCAGGGGTTTGAGACCAGCCTGGGCAACTTGGTAAAACCTCATCTCTACAATAAATAAAAAAAAATTAGCCAGGTGTGGTGGTGTGCGCCTGTAGTTCCAGCTAATTTGGAGGCTGAGGCAGAAGGAACTCCCAAGCCCAGCAGGTTGAGGCTATGGTGGCTATGAGTGTGCCACTGCACTCCAGCCTGGATGACATAGTGAGACTCCGACTCAAAAAAAAAAAAGGATATTTGTATTTAATTTCCCTGGACTGTGTTCATATTCTTTGTCCATTTTTCTATTGTGTTGCTGGTCTTAATTTACAACGGGGGGGCCCCAAAATCCCAGAATGTATTTAATTAAAAATTGTGCATTCCCCTTTCCAGCAGTGACACCCTACCCACGAGAGCATGCCTCTCGCAAAGGATTTCCTTCATCCCTCTCCAGAAGAGGAGAAGAGAAAACACAAGAAGAAGCACCTAGTACAGAGCCCCAGCTCCTGCTTCATGGATGTGAAATGTCCGGGATGCTATAAAATCACCACAGTCTTCAGCCATGCACAAAGAGTAGTTTTGGGTGTCGACTGTTCCTCTGTCAGCCTACAGGAGGAAAAGCAAGGCCCACAGAAGGTTGTTCCTTCGGGAGAAAGCAGCACTAAAAGCTCCCCAGTCAAGTTGAATGGGAAACCATCCCAATAAACACATTTTGGATTTAAAAAGAAAACTGTGTATTTATTCTTACAAGTTTAAACTTTAGCCACCTTCAAAGTACTCTCCGTGTGATGCAGTACACTTATTGAGATACTTTTTTCACTGCTCAAAACAGTGTTTGAACTCATCCATTTGGATGCCTTTCAATGCTTCTGCCATTTTTTGTTTCACCACTTCCACATTGGCAGAATGTTTCCCTTTGAGGACTTTTTTTCATTGGATAAGCAAAAAGGTTGTTCAGGCTGAGATTGGATGAATAGGGAATGTGGAGCATGAGGGTCATGCCATTTTTTGGTCAAAACTGCTGAACATTCAAGGTGGTGTGGGCAGGTGCACTGTTGTGGTGGAAGAACCAGTCACCTGTTTGCCACAAAAAAATTCACTGAAGTCAAACGTAACCTCTCAGAACGCTAGCTGGCACACTGATGCCTTTGGGTTCCTAGAGTACTTACTTAGTGGGGAAGCCTGTGCTACAAGGTGGCCGCCCTCCTAAAGACAATTCCAGTTTTGGGGGATCCCTCCTCATATATATAGTTAGACAGGGAGGAGAGAATGAGAGAGTAACTTTTTATGTGTAATATTAGTTGCAATATACTGTATTTTCCCTTTTTATTGTATGTCTTTTGACTTTGCTCATACTGTTACGAGTTTAACATACAGAATTTTTTTGTATGTAGTAGAATGTATCAATTGTTTCTCTTATGGCCTCTCAATTTTGAGTCCTAGCTAGAGTCCTTCTCTGCTCCAAGGTGTTGCAAATGATTTCCATGCACTACAGTACTAGAAAACTAAGTTCAGACATAGCATCCCTCACTAGAATGTGAATTCCCCGAAGACAGAGACAAAAACTGAGTCATCTGTTTCCCCAGCAGCTCATGGTGCCTGGCATAGTGTAAAATTTCAAGAAATATTTGTTGAATAGATTAAGCCCCGACTGAGCCAAAACCATCCTCTTCTAAACACTTCAAAGACTCTTCAAGTTCATCCCTCACCCCCAGGCAGATGCTCTCTGGCTTTAGCTTGCTGTTATCTTTGCTCTTCTGGGTTCGCCTCCCGTGTCTGCACTTGGAGTTCTTCAGGGCCAGACTGCTTCTGACTCACCCATTGGTTGATCTATCCATGGGACACCAAGTACACAACAGACATTCAATAAATGTTTGAGGCGTGAATGGCCAAGGGAGGGGCCCTGACCCTTTCCCTAGAACTTCTTCCCTGAAGCGTTTTGCTTGTATTTTTCCCCTGGCTCTCGGTCTGCTCTTAAGTTTAAGCTACTTATGTTCCTGTCTCCTTACCCTCCCTGCACATTCCCTTCTCAAATCCTTTGCACTGATATTTCCTTTGTTTTGATTGTTCCCCAAGGATGTCAAAAGACTGATTTAGTGCAAAGTCTACCTCCTTGGAGGTCTTTCCTGAATCCACAGGTCAATCTAACTCCCCAGCCATTTGCTGTAATATAATCTTCTTCCCAGAACATTGATACCTGAAATTATTTTGCTCTTGGCCTGAGTTCCTTCCTGTCCCAGGAATGTCAGCTCCTTGAAGTGTGGGACAAGACTGTCCTGTTTCCTGCTGTGTTCTTAGCCCCTAGGAGAGCTGGCACATAGTAGGCACTTAATATTTGCTGAATGAATAAATGGTTGTTGCCTAAGAGCTCCTCTACGGAAAGATTTAGATCCAAACAATAATATGCTGGGTGCAGTGGCTCATGCCTATAATCCTAGCACTCTGGAAGGCTGAGGCAGGAGGATCACTTGAGGCCAGGAGTTTGAGACCAGCCTGGGCAACAAAGTGAGACCCCCCCCATTTCTATAAAAAACAGAAAAAAAATTAGCAGGGCATGGTGGCAAGCACCTGTAGTCCTAGCTTCTCAGGAGGCTAAGGCAGGAAAATTGCTTGAGCCCAGGAGTTTGAGCTATGGTGAGCCACGATCATGCCACGGCACTCCAGCCCGGGTGATGGAGTAAGATCTTGTCTCAAAAAATAAATAGAAATAATAATAATTGCTATTTATTGAGCTCTGAGGATACACTAGGCTTTGTATCAAGTACAAGTACATTTCATGATTATTTTATTTAATCTTCATGAAAACCAGAGGGAGTAGGAGCTATTTTTATCACTATTCATCAGATCAAGCTTAGAGAAGTTAGCTCGCATAGCTATTGCTGGACCACCAGTTCTCAAAGCATGCTCCCTGAGCAGTCATGGCTTCCCCATCACCAAAGACATGTTAGAAATACAAATTCTGGCTGGGCACGGTGGCTCAAGCCTGTAATCCCAGCACTTTGAGGGGGCCGAGGTGAGGGGATTGCATGAGCCCACAGGTTCAAGACCAGCCTGGGCAACTTGGCGAGACCTCATCGCTGTAATAAATCAAAATTTAGCTGGACGTGGTAGCGTACGCCTGTAGTTCTGGCTACTTGGAAGACTGAGGCAGAAGGATCGCCTGAGCCCAGCAGGTTGACGCTGGGTTGGCTGGGAGCATGCCACTGCACTCCAGCCTGGGCAACAGAGTGAGACTCCAACTGAAAAAACAAAAACAAAACAAATTATTAGACTCAACCACAGACAGAGTCAGAAACTCTAGGGTGGAGCCCAGGAATCTGAATTTTAGCAAACCTTCCACTGATGCACTGAAGTATGAAAAACCCTGTGCTAAAAGAAAGGAAGGGCTAAATTGTTTTTTTAAAAACAGCCTTGGCCGGGCACGGTGGCTCAAGCCTATAATCCTAGTACTTTAGGAGGCTGAGGCAAGAGGATTGGCTGAGCCCAGGGGTTCGAGACCAGCCTGGGCAACTTGATGAGACTTTGTCTCTACAATATATCAAAAAATTAGTCAGGCATGGTAGCACGCACCTGTGGTTCCAGCTACTTGGAAGGCTGAGGTGAAAGGATTGCCTGAGCCCAGCAGGTCGATACTGGGGTGGCCGTGAGCATGCCACTGCACTCCAGTCTGGGTGACAGAATGAGACTCCAACTCAAAAAAAAAAAAAAGAAATCAGCCTATTGATGTATAACTTCTATATCATACAATTCGCCCACTCAAGTGTACACGTCAATGATTGTTAGTATATTTTCAAGGCTGTGCAATAATCACCAAAATAGGTTATGATTACCAGGTTAGAAATTTTATCTACCCTAAAAGAAATTCTGTACTCGTTAGCAGCCACTCTTCATTCCCCTCTCCCCCCTACTCCTAGCCCTAAGCAACCACTCATAAACAGGTCTGCCTATTCCAGACATTTCATATAAGCGGCATCACATATTATGTTTTCTATCTTTTGTGACTGGCTTCTTCCACTTTGTATAATGTTTTCAGGTTTCCTCATATGTAGCATATATCCTTTTTATTGACAAATAATATCCCATTTGTAGATATGTCACTTTTTTTTTTTAGTTGAAGTCTCACTCTGTCGCCCAGGCTGGAGTGCAGTGGCATGCTCACGGCCACCCCATGTCGACCTGCTGGGCTCAGGCGATCCTTCCACCTCAGTCCTGCAAGTAGCTGGAATAACAGGCACGTGCCACGACACTCGACTAATTTTTTGATTTATGGGAGAGATGAGGTCTCACCAAGTTGCCCGGGCTGTTCTCAAACCCATGAGCTCAGCCAATCCTCTCGCCTTGGCCTCCCAAAGTGCTGGGATTACAGGCTTGAGCCACTGCGCCCGGCTGATCTCATACTTTTAACTACTCCATGTTTCAGTTTGTCTTAGTTTCTGCTATTATTTAATAAACATACGATCAATTATGCCAATAATCACTTCCATCTTTTAAGAATCTAGGTTGCAAAGTTTTTACTTTTATTATCACTAATTCTCACCACTATGCTGTAAAACAGAAATCGTTGTCCCCATTATATAGATAAGAAAAACTGAGGCTCACAGAGGTAAGGTAACTTGTCTAAGCTCAAACAGCTAGTATGGGGTACAGCTGAGACCAAACCCACATCTGCCTGCTTTCTGCACCCTCTGGGCCTGACATCTTGTCCTAGGCCCTATCCTTTTCCAAAGCTTTCGAAACATGCCTTCTCCCCTCCTTTCAGGCCTTTTCTGGAAGTCAGGCTGGCTTGAAATTCCTATGGTGAGGGCTGCAAACTCACTCCACAAGCTCTTTTCCCTAGCTGGGGCTGAAGGCCAGGGGAGGGGCTTCATGGGGGCTAGAAATAAAATGAGGGGAGGGCTGGGCGGTACAGGGCAGTTTCTCAAGGAGGCCAGGAGACTGTGTGAGGGGGAGGTAAGGAGTTTGTTTCTGTTTTTGGTTTCGATTTTGATTTTTTTGTTTTTTCTTTCTGCTTCTGGAAAGCAGGTGAGTTGGGGCTTGGCAGAGTTTTGCTAGGGATAGGTAATGAATGAGACCGAAGCAAGTCAACTGGGTACAAGGCTTTCTGTCTCTGTGGGGGCTGGTCTGAAAAGTCCCTCAAGTGGTTCAAAGGATAGAGTGATTTTACCCGACTGGAGAGTGGGCTTTTGTTCTGTGCCCACTCCTTGTACTCCTTACTCTGTGCCAAGCCTTCCTTATGCTGAGGGCTGGGAATAGGGAGAGCAACTCAAGGCCAGACACCTGGAGACTGAGTGACTAGAGCAAAAACAGACACTGAGGCACACTCGGCTAGGAAGGGCAGGATGAAGGGGTAATGTTTCCATGAGCTGTCTAAGGAGGCTTTCCAAGGAGTGGAAAGCAGTGCAACCAGGGCTTGAAGGCTACAAAAGCTTAGCTCTGAATCAGAGAAAGGCATTGCAGGTGGAGGGAACTACCTGTACAAAGGCTCGGATCCTTTAAGAGCTGGAACATAGAGGTGTAAGAGAAAAGGTGGAAGCAGGTAAGCCCAGGGCTATCTGCCTAGATCTGTGCTGTCCAATATGGCTGCCAGGAGCCACAAGGTACAGTGGCTATTTAATCTTTTTTTTTTTTTTTTTTTTTTGAGTTGGAGTCTCACTCTCTCGCCCAGGCTGAAGTGCAGTGACACACTCACAGCCACTGCAGCCTCGACCTGCTGGGCTCAGGTGATTCTTCCACCTCAGCCTTCCAAGTAGCTAGAACTATAGATGTACACCACCATGTCCAGCTGATTTATTTATTATTATAATTTTTTTGGAAAGCAGGATTTATTGAGAGAACAGAAAAGCTCCCAGAGCAGGAGGGGACCTGAGGAAGCTGCCTTTGAAAAAAAATGTATTGCCGGGCTCGGTGGCTCAGCCTGTAATCCCACGCCTTGGGAGGCTGAGGTGAGTGGATTGCCTGAGCCTGAGGGTTCGAGACCTGCCTGGGCAACTTGGTGAGACCTCATCTCTACAATAAATCAAAAAACTAGCCGGGTGTGGTAGCGCGCGCCTGAGCAACTTGGTGAGACCTCATCTCTACAGTAAATCAAAAAATCAGCCAGGCGTGGTAGCGCGCGCCTGTAGTTCCAGCTACCTGTAAGACTGAGGCGGAAGGATCGCTGGAGCCCAGCAGGTTGAGGCTGCGGTGGCCGGGAGCAGCCACTGCACTCCAGTCTGGGCGACAGAGTGAGACTCCAACTCAAAAAACATAAAAATAAAAATAAAATAAAAAATAAAAATAAATAAAAATAAATAAAAAATTAAATAAATGTATTGTATAGATTAGAGATGAGGTCTTACCAAGTTGTCCAGGCTGGTCTCAAATCCCTGGGTTCAGGCAATCCTCTCATCTCTGCTTCCCAAAGTTCTGGGATTACAGGCGTGAGCCACCACACCTGGTCTATCTAACCTTAAATTAGTTAAATTCAATAAAGTTAGTCATATTAGCCACGTGGGGCTAGTAGCCATGGTATTGGAGAGTCAGAACACAGAACATCATCATCACGGCAAGTTATTTTGGCCAATGGAACGTCTCAGGGAGGGGTTCAGATTGCTCAGTGACCCACAGGGAGAGAACAGGCTGAGACTGGGCTTCCTGCCTGAGAGGTCTCTAGACCAGAGGTGAGGGAATGGTCCCCAGAAGTGTGAGGTGGCGTGACTCACCTCCTGCCAGCATAACGTGGACTCTGCCCCCAGGGACAAGAACAAACCAGGCAGGGGCCTCTTCAGCCACGACTTGGGATCCCTGTTCAGTGTGACCAGAGTCAGGATCCGAAAAACATGGAGTGAGTGGGGCTGGGGCGGGAGGAGCAGCTGAGCATTAAGCGACGGAGGGGTGGGCATAGGGGTTACAGCACTTGAGGGACTTTCCAGACCAGCCCCCATGCAGGCCTTTGTGGGGCTAGACAGGAGAAAGTCTGGGGAAGGTGTGTGTGAGTTGGGAAAGGAGACCAGGGCAGAGGCTTGCCGAACAGGGGTTGGGTTGCACCGTGTCCAATGATGAGAGAGATGGGAACCTTCCCATCCCACCCTAACCAGCTGTTTCTGCTTCCTTCCAGGTCTAACGCAGTCCAGCTGACAAGGATGGAATATGCCATGAAGTCCCTCAGTCTTCTCTACCCCAAGTCTCTCTCCAGGTGAGAAGAACCAAGAGCAGAAGGGAATGGGAGCCACCTGTGAGCTGTAGGCCAGACCTTCCCAATTTTATTTTATTTTATTTATTTATTTATGTATTTATTTTTTTTGAGTTGGAGTCTCACTCTGTCACCCAGGCTGGAGTGCAGTGGCACGCTCACAGCCACCACAGCCTCAACCTGCTGGGCTCAAGTGATCCTTCCACCTCAGCCTTCCAAGTAGTCGGAACTACAGGCATGCGCTACCACACCCGGCTCTTTTTTTTTTTTGATTTATTGTAGGGACGAGATCTCACCAAGTTGCCCAGGCTGGTCTTGACCCCTGAGCTCAGGCAGTCCTCTCATCTCAGCCTCCCAAAGTGCCAGGATTACAGGCTTGAGTCACTGTGCCCGGCCAGATCTTTCCAGCTTTAATGGGGACTTACAGTCATATGAGGATCTTATTCAAATGCGGATTCTGATTCGGAGGTATGGAGTGGGACCTGAGATTCTGTACTGCCAACAAGCTTCCAGCTGAGAGTAATACTGCCGCCATCACCACCACCACACATTGGGTAAAGGGGGAGACACTGTGCTTGATGCTTTCATTTCTGATGTCATTGAAGCGTCACCACTTTGGGAGCTGGGGGTCATTATGCCAACTTCATAGATGAGAAAACAGAGGCACAGAGTGAGTGCTCTCAGTCACCTAGCAAATCCGAAATGGAGTGAAGATTCAAACTTGGGCCTGCCTGAGTGCAAAATCTAGATTCTTTCCACTCCTTTGGTTCTAAACTGTGTACCTCAGAGTTAAAAAAAATACCTCACATTGACCTCAGGCTTCCCCTACTTCATCCCACTTTACAGGTGAGAAGGGTGAGCCCAAGAGAGGTAGTAATTGGGGGAATACGGGTTGGGTCTTTTATCACCTTGCTGCCTGCTCCTTATGTTCCAAGAACCAGCACTTGGGAACTTCTTCGCTGTATAGAACCTCAGGCCTCACCCAAATCTACTGAGTCAGAATCTGCCTTTGAACAACATTCCCCAGTGACCTACAGGTCCATCCAAGTGTGACAGGCACTGCTCTAGCAGGCCTTTGAGCAAGTCTATCTAGAACAGGCTTGTGAGCGGTAGGGGAGGAGGCTTATGGTGAGCCCAGTCTGGAGGGGTGGGGAAGTGGTTAGTTATCCTGTGTGGTGGGGTGAGGGCTGGGAGCAGCAGGCAGTTCACTTTGATGCTCCAATTGCTCCCAGGCACGTGGCAGTGAGCACCTCGGTGGTGACCCAGCAGCTACGGTCAGAGCCCCGCAGGGAGGCCCCCAGGGCCAGGCCCTGCCGAGTAAGCACTGCAGATCGGAGCGTGCGGAAGGGCATCACGGCACACAGTCTTGAGGATCTACTCCACAAGGTGAGAGTGGGCTTGCACCCTGCACAGCCCAGCCACCCGGGCCTCGGCTCAGAGCTGGTCCTGGCAGCGGCCTCTGAACTCTAGATTATGATCTGGGATTCAGAAGGGATGGAGGTCCGGGCTTAGAAGGTGAAAGTTTCCTTTTCGATGCTGGCACCAATGGACTGGTAGTGCCTGCCTGGAGAGCTGTCCGATTGATTAGTGATGTCTGGGCAGCACATTGTCATTCTACACTATCAGTAGGTGAGTGGCATTTTCAGAGCATATTTTTCTTGCTGGAAAGACCCTTAGGTTCCCTTTTCCAGTAGGTTTTAAACTTGTAGCAGTGACTTAAAACTGAGGAAATGAGTAAGATTTTGGGGGTTTCCTTCTTCCTCTTCTAGCTTCGGCAGGGAAGTTCTCCTTAAATCTGTCTCTTATAGTGGAACTTCCAGGGAAGACTTTGTTAATAATGGTGGAGGACTTTCCCCAAACTATCAGGTAAGCACACAGCTTTTGCGGATAGTACTCAGGTATTTCTATTTTAATGGGTATAATGATGGTAAAAGATTATTTACTGGTGCTCAAAGAGATGGCCAATGAGATACACTTCAACCCAACTACTGTCTTTTTGTCATTTCCCCATTATTCTTTGAGTTCTTTCTTACTTTCTGGTGCAACAAGGTTTTGCAAGCTTATCTTGTATTTTCCCCACCCTAGTCCTCAGATTGGGCATTTTTCCCTAAGGAAGTCAGCTTCATTTTAGTAGACAATAGTGTTCAGAAAGCAAGGAGTTAGGTAGGTTCATTGCTATTGGCGTGTTGTTGACACCAGGCCCTTACTGAAGGATTTTAAGCAGCAAAATACATTCCCTTGTGAGTTCAAGACAGAAAAATGAGAATTCTACCATCCTAAGGTAACCAATGATGTGATCGTAAATGTCCTAAATAGTCTATTATTATATATAACTTAAATGGAGCTATGTGATTTGAAGCCTGACTTATTCTGTGGCATGTCTTGGGTATCTTTCCATTTTAATCAATATAGTGTAAAAATGTAGTAATTGCTAATTATGGACTGTGTACTCTGCCAGCTGACTTCATAGCATTTCTTCTATTCAGAACCTTCAGGTAGTTACTACTATTTTCATGTGCCAGAGGCAGAGGCACGCTCATTCACTAGCACTGAAACACAGGCAGAGGCCAGGCTCGGTGGCTCAGCCTGTAATCCCAGCACTTTGGGAGGCCGACGCGAGTGGATTGCCTGAGCCTGTGGGTTCAAGACCAGCCTGGGCAACTTGGCAAGACCTCATCTCTATAATAATAAAAAAAAGAAAAGAAACACAGACAGTGGCTGTTCCGAAGGTAGCAAGTCATCTCAACTGATTGTTCACTGTCAGTTACAGATTTAACTCTTTGTTCCACTCTTACCCCTTTCTCACTACTGCACTTTGATTACACATACACACACACACAAACACACACACACAGTCAACTGAAGAGTTCTTATATTTTTGCATTACTCATTATAACAACTTTAAGATTGTGCTTGCCTCAATTGTTTTTAGAAGATAAAACTAGTTTAGAGAAGTAAGATAAGTTAAAATGAATCCAAGACCTAAATGTAAAACCCTCAGAAGAAAACATAGGTGTGTAAGTCTTCATGACCTTTGTTTCTTAGATATGACACAAGAGCATAGCAACCAAAGGAAAAACAAATCGGACTTTATTAACATTAAAAACTTTTTTACATCAAAGGACAGTATCAAGAAGGTAAAAAGGCCAGATGTGATGCCTCAGGCCTGTAATCATAGTACTTTGCAAGGCCAAGGGGGAGGATTGCTTGAACCCAAAAGTTCAAGACCAGTCTGGGCAACATAGCAAGACCCTGTCACTACCAAAAAATGTAAAATTTACCCAGGCATGGTGGCACATACCTGTGGTCCCGGCTGTTTGAGGGGCTAAGGTGGCAGAATGTCTTGAGCCTAGGACTTTGAGGCTACTGTGAGCCATTATCGTGCCACCACACTCCAGCCTAGGTAACAGAGTAAGCCTCTGTCTCAAAATAAAAGTTAAAAAAAAGTAAAAAGACAATCCATAAAATAATTTATTGTCAAGAATGCATAAAGAACTCCTACAGCTGAGCAATAAAAAGACAACTCAAGCCAGGGGCGGTGGCTTATGCCTGTAATCACAGCACTTTGGGAGGGGTTTGAGACCAGCCTGGGCAACTTGGCAAAACCTCATCTCTATAATAAATTAAAAAATAGCCAGATGTGGTGGCATGTTCCTGTAGTTCCAGCTACTTGGAAGGCTGAGGCAGAAGGATCACCTGTGCCTAGGCTGCGGTAGCCATGAGCGTGCCACTGCACTGTAGCCTCGGCAGCAGGGTGAGACTCTAACTCAAAAAAAAAAAAAGGACAATTCAATTAAAGCAGCCAGGCATGGTGGCTCATGCCTGTAATACCAGCATTTTGGGTTGCTGAGACAGGATCACTTGAGGCCTTTTTTAATCTAAAAAAAATAAAGAAAGTGGACAAAAGATTTGAGAAGACATTTTTTCAAAGAAAATACACAAATGGCCAATAAACAGATGAAAAGATGCTCAATATCATTAGTCTAATGTAAATCAAAATCACTTCGTATTTGCTAAAATGGCTAAAATAAAGACAGACAATAACAAGCATTGGTGAGGATGTAGAGAAACTGAAATCCTCATACATTGCTAGTGGAAATGTAAAATAAGGCAGCTGCTTTGGAAAACAGTTTGGTAGTTCCTTAAAAAGTTAAACAGGCCAGGCATGGTGGCTCACACCTGTAATCCCAGCCCTTTGGGTGGCTGTGGACTGAGGATTGCTCGAACCCAGGTCTTTGTGGCTGCAGTGAGCTATGATCACACCACTGCACTACACCCTGGGCGAGAGAGTAAGACCCTGTCTAAAAAAAAAAAGAAAATGTTAAACAAGCCTGGGCTACATAGTGAGACCTCATCTCTACAAAAAAATTTAAAAATTAGCTGAGCATAGTGATGTGTGCCTATAGTTCCGGGTACTTGGGAGGCTGAAGTGAGAGAATCCTGAGCCCAAGAGGTCGAGGTTGTGGTAAGTCGTGATTGTGCCATTGTGCTCCTCCAGCCTGGAGGACAGAATGAGACCCCAAATCAAAAGAAAAATAAAGTAAGAGTTAATGTATGCCTCAGTAATTCCACTCCTTGGTATATACCCAGTAGAATTGAAAAATATATGTTCATACAAAAATTTGTATCCAAAAGCTCATAGCAGCATTTTACATAATAGTCAAAAAGTAGAAAAAAACCAAATAGTCATCCATTTATAAATGGATTAAAAATGTGTTATATCTATATAGTGAAATATTATTTAGCCAAAAAAAGAACGAATCATACTACCCTATGGATGACTTTAAAAACATGCTAAGCGAAAGAAGCCCATCTCAAAGGACCCCATATTGTATAATTCCATTTATATGAAATGTCTGGAGTAGGCAAATCCATAGAGACAGACAGTGGAATGGAGGTTGCCATGGGATGGAGAGTGGGAGGAACAGGGAGTGACTGCTAATGGGTACTGAGTTTCTTCCTGGGGGTGATGAAAATGTTCCAAAGTTAGATAATGATGATGGTTGCACAACTTTGTGAAATACAAGGGGGTCTCAAAAATAAACCAGGAATTGCTTTTTGGAGGGCAGGCCCCTTGTGGTACAGGCTTCCCCCACTAGGTAAGTGTTCTAGGAACCCATTTGTATCAGTGTTCCAGCTAGCATTGTGAGAGGCTGCATTCGGCTTCAGTGAATTTTTTTTTTTTTTGAGATTCTTTCAACATGTTTGCCCATTTCATGATGGGTGATTTATGAGCGCACCTGCCCACACCATGCCGAGTGTTCAGCAGTTTTTGACCAAAAATACCCCTATGCCCCGTTCTCCTTATTCACCTGATCTCGTCCCGAGCAACTTTTTTTTGTTTCCTTGGATGAAAAAAATCCTCAAAGGGAAATGTTTTGCTGATGTGAAAACAGCAGAGGCACCAAAGGCATCAAAATGGACGAGCTCAAAAACGTTTTGAGCAGTGGAAAAAGTATCTCGATAGGTGTGTTGCATCACACAGAGAGTACTTTGATGGTGACGAGTTTAAACATGAAAGGATAAATAACACAACTTTTGTTAAATAAATTCCAGGTTTTTGGGGGTTCCCCTTGTACTAAAAATCTCTGAATTGTATATTTTAAAAGGTGAATTTTGGCTAGGCACAGTGGCTCACACCTATAATCCCATCACTTTAGAAGGCCAAGGTGAAAGGATTGCCTGAACCCACAGGTTCTAGCCTGGGCAATTTGGTGAGACCTCATCTCTACAATAAATAAATAAATAAACAAATAAATAAATAGTCAGGCATGGTGGTGTGTGTCTGTAGTTCTAGCTACTTGGAAGGATCACCTGAACCCAGCAAGTCGAGGCTGCGGTGGCCGTGAGTGTGCCACTACAATCCAGCCTGGGCGACAAGTGAGCCTCCAACTCAAAAAAAAGGTGAATTTTATGGTGTGTAAATTATATCTTGATAAAAAATTATACATGTGACTTTTTATTATATTTTATTGAACAATACTTCTCTAGTCTATCAACCCTGAAGCTGTGTACCAAGAGGTACCAGATATAGTCTTTGGGGCTGGATGCAGTGGCTCATGCCTGTAATCCCAGCACTTTGGAAGGCAGAGGTGAGATGATTGCCTGAGCCCAAGGGTTTGAGACCAGCCTGGGCAACTTAGTGAGACCTCATCTCCACAAAAAAATTAAAAAATTAGCCAGGCATGTTGGTGCGCACCTAACCCTTCATAGTTCCAGCTGCTTGGAAGGCTGAGGCAGAAGGATCTCCTGAGCCCAGCAGGTCGAGGCTGCAGTAGCCGTGAGCATGCCACTGCACTCCAGCCTGGGCGACAGAGTAAGACTCTGACTCAAAAACAAAAAAGGCTTTGGGTAGTGATCCTGCAGCAGAGAGCCTGTGTTCCAGTTCCATTCATAGATCCCAGCCCACTTGTTCTTTCCCTGGCAGCTGAGGTGATCTCTGTGGCTCCACAGGGGTGGCAGAAGCATCATTGACTTACTCCTCAGGTTCGGGACATTCTGATGCTGGTGGACAAGCCCTTCTTCCTGGTGTTGGAGGAAGATGGCACAACTGTAGAGACAGAAGAGTATTTCCAAGCCCTGGCAGGGGATACAGTGTTCATGGTCCTCCAGAAGGGGCAGAAATGGCAGCCCGCATCAGAACAGGTGAGATCCCGCTGTGGGGGGAGAAAAGTGGGAGCCTGGGAGAAATCCTTGAGGAGTGCAAACCATTTGCTTGTCTTGATGCAGGGGACCAGGTACCAACTCTCCCTGTCTCGTAAGCCTGTCAAGAAGATAGATGTGGCCCGTATAACCTTTGACCTGTATAAGCTGAACCCACAGGACCTAATCGGCTGCCTGAACGTGAAGGCGACTTTCTATGATACATACTCCCTTTCCTATGACCTGCACTGCTATGGGGCCAAGCGCATTGTGAAGTGAGTGCATTGGGATTTGCTGGGAGCAGGACAGGGAAGCAATGGGAGAGCGCCTGTCTGCTTACATGGACCTCTGCCCTCTCAGGGCCTGGGTCTGGCATCGGTACTGACAAAGCATAGCATTATATTAGATAGTACAGAACTTTGTGATATATCTAGATGCTTTGGATTACACTTGTGTATACTCCTGGTAGAACTTGAGTACATTTCGTTTTTATGATTACTTTCTACTATAGCAACTACATTTTCTTCACCAAAAACAGTAAATTTTCCTAAGTAGTCTCCTCATCAACTTTTAAAAAAATGAACACATGTCAAATATTTTATTCAACTCATTAAGGAGAGAACTAACAAAGTTAAAATCAGTTCAAAGGAGAATGTAACACCAGGTGTGGTGGCATGCGCCTGTAGTCCTAGCTACTTGGGAGGCTGAGGCAGAAAGATCACTTGAGCCCACGGGCTCAAGACCAGCCTGGGCAACATAGTGAGACCCTGTCTCTCTCTTCATTTTTTTTTTTTTTGAGTTGGTGTCTCACTCTGTCACCCAGACTGGAGTGCAGTGGCTGCTCCCGGCCACCGCAGCCTCGACCTGCTGGGCTCCGGCGATCCTTCTGCCTCAGCCTTCCGAGTAGCCGGAACTACAGGCGCGCGCTACCACGCCTGGCTAGTTTTTTTGATTTATTGTAGAGATGAGGTTTCGCCTGCCCAGGCGGGTCTCGAACCCACGGGCTCAGGCAATCCACTCACCTCAGCCTCCCAAGGCGTGGGATTACAGGCTGAGCCACCGAGCCCGGCTCTTCATTTTTTTAAAATGATACATTTATAGATGTAAAATTGGATTTTTCCATGGGGCTGGGAGGGATGAAATAATCACCCCTTCATAGGACAGAATTAATTTCCATGTCTTACAGACAAGAATAATTTGTATTGTCTAATGAACTTTTTAAAACTAAAAAATTTTTTTAATTTTTATTTTTAGAGACAGGGTTTTGTTCTGTCACTGAGGCTGGAGCACAGTGGCACCCTCATAGCTCACTGTAGCCTCGAGGTCCTGGGCTCAAGCAATCCTCCTGCCTCAGCCTCCCAAGTGACTGGGCCTATAAGCACACACCATAATGCCCATCCTACTTTTAATTTTTTTTTTTTTTTTTTTGAGTTGGAGTCTCACTCTGTTGCCCAGACTGGAGTGCAGTGGCTGTTCCTGGCCACCGCAGCCTCAACCTGCTGGGCTCCGGCGATCCTTTCGCCTCAGCCTTCCAAGCAGCTGGAACTACAGGTGTGCGCTACCACGCCCGGCTAATTTTTTTGATTTATTGTAGAGATGAGGTCTCGCCAAGTTGCCCAGGCGGGTCGCGAACCTGCGGGCTCGGGCAATCCACTCACCTCAGCCTCCCAAGGTGCGGGATTACAGGCTGAGCCACCGAGCCCGGCTCTACTTTTAATTTTAAAAGTCTAATTAAGTACCATAGGAAGCATGAGGATAAGATAAGTTCTGTTATGGCATTGTCTCCCAAATTCAACTGCTCTAGGGTTGCTCTGGAACATTCTCGCCCCATCAAGTGGATACAGGCACTGAGGCTGAAACGATATCATTAGTCCAAAACTAGGGAGTAGCAGAGCATGGCTTCTAGTCGCTTGCTTCTGATAGATCCCACTCCTTCCCAATTGCTTCATTTAGTGTTTGCTGAGTACCCGCTCTGCGTCTGGCCCTCTGCTGTAAACCCAAGATAACGGAGATGAAAAAGCTACCAGGACAAGTTCCATGATGGCAAGCATTTCTGTTGCCTTGGTGAATGCTCGCACATAGTAGTTATTCAAATAACTGTAGAATAAATGAAGACGCATGTGATCCTTGTTCCTATGAGGCTTCTGAAAAATCCTGCTCAGGGTCCGAGAGTTCTACCAGAACACAAGTAGCTAGTGCACCTCAGGCCTTCTTGATTTCTTCAGTATACCCAATCTGCAGATGAGGGAACTGAGGCTGTGTGGTTCTGCTTGCCAGAGACAACAGTCAGCCTCAGGCTTGAGCCTGGTTCTAGGGCTGGAAGTTCCATTGTCCTCCAAGCATATTTCTTCCATGACATCACCCTCTCATGTCCCCTCTTGGTCTGGACTTGCTCCAGTAGTTTGCATATTTCAAAATCTAGAGCAAGGAGTTTCAGCTTTTAAACTCAGTCCAATTAGGGGAAGTGGGTCTCTCAAACCTAAACCCAATAGATACGTTGGTATTAAAAACAAAAGCAAGCTGGAGTCAGCATAGTGACTTAATGGTATCACTAGGTTTTTTTTGTTTTGTTTTGTTTTGTTTTGAGTTGGAGTCTCACTTACTCGCCCAGACTAGAGTGCAGTGGCTGCTCCCGGCCACTGCAGCCTCGACCTGCTGGGCTCCGGCGATCCTTCCGTCTCAGCCTTCCAAGTAGCTGGAACTACAGGTGCGTGCTACCACGCCCGGCTAATTTTTTGATTTATTGTAGAGATGAGGTCTTGTCAAGTTGCCCAGGCAGGTCTCAAACCTGTGGGCTCAGGCAATTCACTCACCTCGGCCTCCCAAATCGCGGGATTATAGGCTGAGCCACCGAGCCCGGCCTTTTTTTTTTTTTAATTGTGGAAAAATACATTTAGCATAACATTTACCATCAAGCCATTTTAAGTGTCTAATTCAGTGGCATTAAGTACTTTCTCTGTGTTGTGCAACCATCACCACCATCCATTTCCAGAACTCTTTCGTCATCCCAAACAGAAACTCTGCACTCCTCATTCCCCCTTG
>CAUYQG010265773.1:0-18822 GCA_963574415.1 Tarsius wallacei
CATTTAACTCTAAATCTTTAATTTATCTGTGTTCATTTTTTTGTGAGTGGATTGCCTGAGCCCGCGGGTTCGAGACCCACCTGGGCAAGCAAGACCTCATCTCTACAATAAATCAAAAAATTAGCCGGGCGTGGTAGTGCGCGCCTGTAGTTCCAGCTACCTGGAAGGCTGAGGCGGAAGGATCGCCGGAGCCCAGCAAGTCGAGGCTGCGGTGGCCGGGAGCGGCCACTGCACTCCAGTCTGGGCGACAGAGTGAGACTCCAACTCAAAAAAAAAACAAAAACAAAAAAAAAGTAAGTGATGGAAGGTATTCACTAACATTTAAATATCATAGGGAGAAATTTACAAGTCTGATATCAATATGGGAAAATAACCAAAGAGAAATGGTGTAATTTATCTATAAATATGTAACCAGTAGGGTCCCCTACTTGTTACAGATCTTCTGAAAATACAAGCTATATTGTTCTTTATTAAATTTTTAGAATGGATGTATTCAGTAGTGTGATAGAACCAGCTCATGCTTCCTCATGAGGCTTGAGCATCTCTATTCAGTGAAGTCATATTAAAATCAATTTTGGTTGGAGAATCTACTCCATGAAAATTGGTAAGTGCGATAAATTAGGGGTCCCCTCTCCCCACCCCTGAGAGAGCTGGTTTATCAGCATATCACTGGATGTATTTTATGGTAGATTTATGGGCTTTAGAACCAAACTGTTAAGAAAACAAACTTTATCACAGCATTATGCTTGGAATAAGATGATATAAATAGAAACAATTATAGTACTCATTCAGACTTTTTTAAATGAGCCATTATTGCATGTTCATGTTAGTTTTCTGTACATGTAATTTATAGCAAAACTAGAAAATCTGGACCATGAATAAGTAATTATATATAGTACAAGCCAGGCACCATGGCTTTCACCACCCCAGCAATGTGGGAGGTCGAGGTGGGAGTATCACATGTGCCTAGGAGTTTGAACTGTGGTGGGCCGTGATTGTGATTCTGCCACTGTACTTCATCTCAGGCAACAGAGTGAGACCCCAACTCAAAAATAAAATAAAGACATTAAAGTATAGTACTTCTATATAGTGCAGTATCACCTTTTTTTATTTTTTCTATTTTATTATTATTTTTTTTTGTCTTTTACTACCATGGACATAGAACAATCTCTTAAGATGGAGTGGTAAGCAACAACAATTAAAAAAAAAACAGAGCAGCAAAATGTAGAAAAATATATATAAGTAACTATGGTGGTTTTAAAAGACATCTATGTATATATATTTATATATGTATAAAACATCTTTTAAAAGAATATACAAGAAACTGGTAAGAGTGACTACCTTTGAATAGGAAACTGAGGATTGGCTTTTTTGCCCTACTTTTTGTTTTTTAAACCAAAATGCCTATATTCCTGATTTTTTAAGATGTATTTTAAAAGTAGAACTGCCAAAACGTCTTATAAAATATCTGTTTTTTTAAATACAAGTAAAGTACTGAGAGTAGCTGACTTCAGCTGATTAACAGTGTTTTGGGTTGTTATGTTTTGTTTTGTTTTTGAGTTAGAGTCACACTGTCGCCCAGGCTGGAGTGCAGTGGTACAATCACAGCCTACCACAGCCTCAAACTCCTGTGCTCAGGTGATCCTTCCACCTTGGTCTTTCAAGTAGCTGGGACTACAGAATCACACCAACATGCCCAGCTAATTTTTTTTATTTTTGTAGAGACGAGGCCTTGCTATGTTGCCCAGGCTGGTCTCAAACTCCTGGACTTGAACAATCCTCCTGACTTGGCCTCCCAAAATGCTGGGATTATAGGCATGAGCCACCGCACCTGGCCAGTGTTTGTTTTTCTAAGGTTTACTTACTCTTCTGAATTTCCAGAGACATTCTACCATAGCTTTCTTCCATAATCTCAACATTTTTCATATTTATCTTGCTTTTTCCAAAGAAATATTCCTTTTAAATTTATATACATAATAAAAACCAAATAGATGTTAGTTTGAGGTGTATTTTGAGGTTTATTGACTAGAGGCTAACTTATGGATCAATAAATTTTAATTATCCCAAAGTAAATCAATAGCTACTTGCTATTTATCAGAACAATCTTACCTTTATTAAACTTTTAAAATGAAAATATATCTATTATCTATTTCCAAAGAAAACAAAAAGTTCTACGCATATAACAGCCTGTAGTATTAGTGATATTGACCTTGGCTTTAGGCTCTTCAGGGTTTGCAAGTGCTGTGTTACGCAGACTATTTTAGAAGGGAAGAGGTAATTGTATTTATGATAAAGACTTTTAATCTGTACATTGCCATTAAGAGTGAGGGACTAAAGTTTAAAGGTGTTATTATTAAAGACCTATAAGGCACTGTAATAATATAAACCCTCCAACATCACACAGAAATGGTAGAATTTTTATATAAGCCATCTACATGCAAAACATGGATGTTTTAATTGGTCATACTACATGTATGGACAGGGGAGTGAAAATAAGATGATGTAGAAGGCTTATAGGCTCATGTGACCATCAAGATATCAGATTCAGCAGGTAAATCAAGATGTAAAAAAAGATATCTAAGATTATCCAAAGAACCACTGACAAGTTTACTTAAGAAAGATCAAACTTAGGAAACGAAAATTATTGAAATAACTCATCAAAAATTCTACTGCAGGGCAACCATTTCAGGTTCCCTCCCACTTTGGGAGCTTTTCTGTCATCTCAATAAATTCTAAAATTCTACTGCAGTTCTTTGAGCATAACAGAAACTCTGCAGAACCATAGCTGTTCTTAGTGTTGTCTAAATTCAATTGCTATTGTTTTATTTTTAATGAATAAGAATAGATGAGTGAATGAGTGAATGAATGAATGAACTGTTTCATCATTAATAAGCTATTTTGCTTTTTGGTCTCAGTATACAAGTTTGTTGTTTTAAGCAAAATTTGTCATTTTAATTTTGTACGTTTTTATCCACAGTTGGAGTGCCAAACTGTACCTTACACCAAGTAACATTGTTCTGCTTACTGCTATAGCTCTCATCGGTGTCTGTGTTTTCATCTTGGCAATAATTGGCATTTTACATTGGCAGGAAAAGGTTTGTTCATTTAAATGAAACATTAACTTTGGTGAATTTATTAGTGTAATACATTGCTCTTTAAAAATACTGCATTTACGTTAAACTTTTTTCACATGACTAAATTTCCTTGTTTCATTTTATTGATGATAATTTCTTTTATCCCCTGAAGTCACCGATGTCTTTTATCAATTCATACAAATCACAGGAGAAAACTTTCTAAAAAGTTTGATGCGCTACAGTGGTAATAAAATGACCACCCAAAAATCACCAGGCATATAGAAAAACTTAATTAGAAGTAACTTCATAATGACCTAAAAAATAATAATCAATTTTTTAAAATGAGTTTATGTTCAGTATCTACTGATAAAGCCATATTCATTCTTTTTGCCAGGATTAACAAGCTATCTCTTTTAAAGAATTAGATAGAGCCCAGGGAGGTTAAATGATTTTCTCAAAGTTTAGATGGAAAGTAACAACTAAAGCAATAAACATCTTTTTTATCTATAAAGTATTCTTTGCATTAAACTATTCTTTAGTATAACACTCTAAATAATAAATTGAAAACAAAATTCCCCAAAATGTACATTTTTATGTGAGGTTTATGTGGAGAAAAAAAGAGCCTATCACCATAAATTTATTAGTAGCTTATATATAAATTATAAAAGCCAGTTTCTATTTGTATATGAATACATATTAAATACATAACTAATAGTTTCCAAAAATATCCTCAAAAAAGGACTTCTCTGTGTCACAAAGAAAGGTATTTTTTTCTTTTTTTGCACCCACTCTCTTTGGATTGGCATGCCCATCAGAATCATTTTTTGCTAACAAAAATTACCATCTGTTTTATCTTAGCTGCTCTTTTAACATATGAAAAAGAAAATGTTAACTGTTCTAACCGATTGTTCATATGTTTGTCTCTTAAAAATATCACTCTTTTACATACCAAAAGCAATAATATGAAATTACATATTCATTTAACCTTAAGATTGCAGAAGTATCAGAACACAGTCTGAAATATTACATAGCTCTTGGCCTAGGAAAGAAAGGAAATTAATTTCTCAGGAGATCTGATTACAACATAAACTGTGGGCTTATAACAATAATTATACAGTGATTAAAAACTAAAGCTTTAAATACAGTAATATATTTGGCCATGTATATATTGTGTCTCCTGGAGCACTGTGGTACCTCAAAGTGGTAGAATGTCTTCAACCACTTTTTTACCTAAGCTGACAGTGCAAGGTTTCCATAGTGTCTGCCCCGGGCCCTCTTCTACACTTTCCCTGCCATTTTCATCTAAATTCACAGCTTCAAATAGTACCTCAAACATCCCCAGACCTCCTCTCAAAGGTCTCTTTCCAGCTGTCACCATGATATCGCAACCTAGATTACCTAAAAGCACTTCAAAACCAATCTTCTAAGGCTCATCTCTCCTCTTTCCTACTTATCTACAAGATGTTATCAGCCACCCTGTAGCTTCTACCTGCATAAGAATTTCTTCAGCTGACTACTTCTGCATTCTTGCTACCACTGCCTTAGCTCGGCCCCTTCTTATGTCCCACTTGGTCTTTCTGATTCCATTCTCTCCCCTTTCCATTCCATTTATCACATCGCTGCCAGATTATTCATCATTAAGTTTATCCTTGATCATGCCCCTCCCTGCTCAAAGACCTCTGGTGACCGTCCATGGCTTTTATGCATAAAATCCGTAGCCTGGCCTTAATATCACTTCCATGGGACCCCACAACATACTTTCCAGTTTTATGTCTTATCATTCCTTTCACATATTCCTTGCTCCTTCTAGACTTGCCATGATTGCTCATATTGTACCCTCAGCTTGGAATGCATGCCCCTCCATTTCCATAAACGTTGTTCAAAGCTTTCTCTTTCCTCTCTCTCTCAGACATGGTAACATTGTTCACTTTTTATCTTGAGGTACAATTATACAATATGTTTTGCTTTTGTCTTTCTGAGCTTTAAGTTTAGTGTGAACAAGATACAAAACTGAGGTTTTTTTTAGTCCCTGAAAATGTCAAGCACAGTACCTTGCTGGGAGCAGAGGACCAATAAATATCTGCTAAATCAATAGGTCAACCGAAAAAGAATTAGTACATTAGTACTTTAATATAATTCGCTTAGATTTGTTCATTAACATCAATGTTAAGAATGGGAGAAAAGTCGGGCTCGGTGGCTCAGCCTGTAATCCTGCGCCTTTGGGAGACTGAGGTGAGTGGATTGCCTGAGCCCACGGGTTCGAGACCCGCCTGGGCAAGCGAGACCTCATCTCTACAATAAATCAAAAAAAAAAAATCAGCCGGGCGTGGTAGCGCGCGCCTGTACTGTAGTTCCAGCTACTTGGAAGGCTGAGGCGGAAGGATCGCCGGAGCCCAGCAGGTCGAGGCTGCGGTGACCAGGAGCGGCCACTGCACTCCAGGCTGGGCGACAGAGTGAGACTCCAACTCAAAAAAAAACAAAAACAAAAAAAAAGGGAGAAAAATGCAATGGATGATTTATCCTTATAGAATCTAATGCTCACTCCCACTTTCAAATAAATAATAACAAGCTAAGTATTTAAGGAATATTTCTTAGTGGCTTTTAAATTCAATTAGATCATTAATTATTAATTATAAAATAGCTACTATAAACTACAAAAATATTTTTTAAGATTATTGCATTATAAAATCATACCTGTTATCTATTAATTACTGAGGACTTTTTAAAAATGAATCACTTTGTATTTCAGAAATGTATCTTTTCTTAACATTTTCCTACCATTTTTAAAGTAGTCTAAAATTCTTTTTCAGAAAGCAGATGATAGAGAAAAACGACAAGAAGCCCATCGGTTTCATTTTGATGCTATGTGACTTGCCTTTAATACTACATTATGGAATGGCTATTCACTTGATTAGTTGAAATACTAAATTGTGGCTTATAAAAAATGCGGGAGTTTGAATATTATTTATAAATTATGCATCCTTTGGTAATTATTGGAAAGTATTCAAATAAATAAGGTCTGAATGTGTCACAAGGTCTTTTTTTAAAAAAACATTTTGTATATAAAAATTTGAGTTCTTGATTCAGTAGTGCTGTACATTTTTGTTCTTTTGTTTAATATGCTGCATGTACTCCAGTGCTTATGTATTTATAATCTTATTAGAGTAATGATGATGGAAAAAGGTGTAAATAAAAATATTAAAATGAGCAGGAATTTTTGTGTCCACTTGAATTGGTCTTGCTTCTTATTCTAATGATGCAAATTAGACTTTTGTTAATGTATTACAGAGTTATTATACATTCACCTTCATCACGGCAGGTTAGGGGTCTCACTCATGGCAAACAACATAGTGACGGGTACTCTGACATGTATCACAGTAAGACAAACTTGCCTTAAACTTCTGGTTCCACCACTTACAAAGTTACTATTTAAACTTGGCTATTGCTTAACCTCTGTAAGCCTCAGTTTTCATATTTATACACTGGGACTAATAATACTCGCTTAAGTTATTATAAACATTAAATGGGATGATGTAGTATGTATGTATGTATGTAAAGTGCTTAGCTTCGTGCCTAGCACAAAGTAAATGCTCAATAAGTGGCAGTTGGCATTATTACTACTTTTAGATAATTTTCTTAGACTTATACAACTAATTATTAATATAGAGAGAATTTTATTTTCAGGCATGAGGAATTCATATTCTTTGGAAAATCTAAATTCTTGGTGATTGACAACTTATATAAAGATTACTTGCTCATATTAACTAAAAATTATAGTACTCTCCAAGAATTAATGTGCCCTAAAAATTTTCATTTGGAAACTGATCCTTATCATGTGATAATGAACGCTTGATTTCTTGAAAGGAAACTGCTGTAGGCAGCATCTCGGAATGCAAATCTTCAATCACATTTCTATTCTCAAAGGTTTGGAGAAGTCTATAATTTACATTCAGACTTCAGTGCAAATTTTATACTTGTGAACTTCACACTGCCAAAAAAGTCACTTTAAAAAAACTTAAATCTAAGACTGGTAAAAAGTTTATTCATCAAGGCTAATAATTTTCTAATATGCAAATGGTATGTAATGGCTATAAAGCAAAATTTCTCTGAAAACAGTTAATTTTGTTCATGTTATTTTTTTTACAGTTCACTGACAGTAGCATGTGTCTTTACTTTGTATTTAAGCATGATGTCTTCTTAATAAATGTTCCTTATTGAAATAAAGTACTTTGGTGACTTTTTAAATAATTTTTTTGCAGTAAAAAGAGGTCTTAGAGGTTATAAAATCACTTATCTGCACTGGGAGACCGAGTGTCTTTGTGGGCCAGAGGCAAAATGGGACTCTCCTATGATATTCAGTTAAATTTATTAAACAGTTATCAGCCCGTAACACTGTGCCAGGCACTCCCAAAAACAATTAGGCTTAGTATCTATGGACTGATATAACATGAATCTTAAATTTTCGGAGTCAGGGTCTATAAGGAATAGTATTACAAATAAAATGTTCATGACAATTAAAAATATAGTCAATGACATTAATACTGTTTCTGTAGTTCCAAACACAACTTTAATATCATTTATAAAAGGACAGCAGGTTAAAAAAAAAAATCACAACATTGAGAATTGTTAATGAAGCCCTTCATATTAATTTTGAATATTATAGTAGAAAGAGAACAAGACTTTGAGGTCAGACAAATCCAGATTCAGAGCCCAGCTCCCTCATTTTGTGATTTTTTAATTCATCACTTTATTTATTGAACTCTGGTTTCTTCATTTGTAAAACAAAGACTGCAAACGCCTACCTTAAAGGACTGTTGAATCTGAAATGGCAATTTGCACGTAGCAGTTACTTGCTAAGTGCTGGTCCTTTTCTTCCTAACCACTTCTCATTACACTGACAAACAGTAACTTAACATTTTTTGACTTTTCTCTCTCACTGATAATTATTTCTGTACCCTTCTCCTTTTGGGAACCAGGAAGGGTAATTAAGCTTAATAGTCATTTTGAAGACACTGTAAATACATTGTTAATACACCATTTATTTGAACTAGCCCTTTACATTTCCCTATCCTTATAAAATAACTAAAATTTCTCAAAACAAATAAAAAAAACTCAAAAACTTAAATTGTGTCCAACAGACTTTCACAGTATATCTAGGTTTAATCTAGAACACTTAAGGGCTTGCTCAGTATAAAGGTGGATTAAAGAGAACCAACCCTTGTTGCAACCTAGCTTTGCATCCGGCCAATTATTTTTGAAGGTCAATAAAACAGATAATACACTAAGGAGTGCTTTTGATCCATAATTGTACGAGGGAAAGGAAATACAAGATTGGCCAAAAGGAGAAATGGAGTTGTGATGTGTTTTCAGTGGACTACCTCATACAACCCTATATCAAGAAATAGAATGACCTTTCTTACCTCCTAACCTGTCCCAACTTAGGATAAAAAGACTGGGCTTTCATACCCTCACATTCACCAGGTAATGGGTACAGGCTGCTGCAATGGCCTCTAACAAGAAAAAATAACCAGTATGAGAAATGAAAGCCATAACTACAGATAATCTATATATTAAAAATAGAAGATTTTGAGAATAATCTTATAATAATCAATGAATTTTAAAGTTTATAAAAAATGGACCAATTCCTAGGAAAATATCACCAAAACAGACTCAAAATGAAAGAAACCCTGAATAGTCCTGGTGGATGCTGTGATGTGGTTGTTGTTCAGACCCTGCAACAAGAATAAAGGATTTATTACCCTAATTTTTTGGAGTAGCATCACTATTCATCTGTCAGCCTCATCTGAAGAGAGCAAACTCAACCAAGATCACTACCCTCTTCTTGACATAAAAATCCTAAACATTCATAAACTAAATATAAAAAAGAAAAACTGACAGGCCTATAGGGAGAAACAGACAAGCACATGATTTAGGTGGGAGACAAGTAGGCAGAAAATCAGAAAGCTTAGAGAAGACCAAACACCACTATCAACCAACCTCAGTATATATCTAACATGCTAAGCAACAACAGCAATTTACTGTCATTTTAAGTACACATGGAACACTTACTCAGATCATGTTCTAGGATATAAAACAAAACTTACCAAACCTAAGAGAATAGAAATCAAAGTAAATTATCAGACTATAATAGAATTAAACTAGAAAGATAACTGGAAAATGCCCAAATATTTGGAAACTAACACTTTTAAATAGCCAAAGGGTCAAAGAGGAAGTTTCAAAGGAAATTTTAAAATATTTTGAACCAAATGAAAATTAAAAATCAACATACCAAAATTTGTAGAAAGCAGTGCTAAGAGGGAGATTTATAACATTAAATGTCTATGTTAATAAAAAAGAAAGATGATAAAGGGGCAACCCCTTCGGGTCCCCTCCCACTATGGGAGATTTTCTGTCCTCTCAATAAATCCTGCTTTCAAAAAAAAAAAAAGAAAATGATAAAGAAATAAAGGAAGACTTAAAACAGAAAGACACTGTGTTCATGGATTGGAAGAAGCAGCATAGTAAAGGTGTCAGTATTCCCAAAAGTGATCTATAGATACGTACCATCCCTATCAAAATCCCAGTACTGCAGTATTTTTTTGTGGATATAAACAAGATTATTGCACAGTTTATAAGAAAGAAAAGGAACTAGAATTGTTTAAAACAATTTTGAAGAGACAAAGTTATAGAAATCAAACTATCTGACTAAAACTTACTATAAAGCTATAGTAATCAACATAGTGTGGTATTGGCAAAGAGACAAACACATAGATCAGTGAACAAAATAAAATCCAGAAATAAACCCACACAAATACAGGTATTTGATCTTTGACAAAAATGTAAAAGTGATTCAGTGGAAGACAGCCTTTTCAACAAATAGTGTCAGAACTATTGATCTTCTGTATTTGCCATAAATACAAAGGGCAAAGAAAAAAAGGACCTTGACCTAAACTTCACACCTTATACAAAAATTAACTCAAAATGGTCATAAATATAAAATGTAAAATTATAAAACTTTTAGAAGAACACAGGAAAATATCTTCATTAATTCAGAGTTAGGCAAAGCTCTTAGAAATGACATCAAAGTATGATCTATAAAAAAACTAATAAATTTACCTTCATCTAAATTTAAAATGTGTGCTTTGACAAAGACACTTTCAAGAGAATGAACAGACAAGCTTCATATGCAAAGAAAATGTTTTCAAATCACATATTCAATAGCAGACTTGTATTCTAAATATGTAGAGAGCTTTCAAAACTCAACAACAGGGGCCAGGCACGGTGGTGCACACCTGTAGTCCCAGTTACTCGAGAAGTTGAGGCAGGAGATCACTTGAGCCCAAAAGTTAGCGTGATCTATGATCGCATCACTGCACTCCAGCCTGGACAATAGAGAAAGACCCTGTCTTTAAAAAAAGAAAAGAAAACTACAAAAACCACCCAGACAAGATGGCACCAAAAGTGAAGGAGGAAGAAGCCCCTGCATTGCCCAAAGCCAAAGCCAAAATAAAGGCTTTGAAGGCCAAAAAGGTAGTGCTGAAGGTGAACATAGCCACTGAAAAAAAGAAGATGCACATTTCACCCACCTTCAGGTGGCCCAAGATGTTGTGGATCCAGAGGAAGCCCACAGACATTCTCAGGAGGGTGCCCCCTAGAGAAACAAGCTTTCAGACTCTGCCATCATCAAATTCCCCCAACCACTGTGTTCACTATGAGAACAATGAAAGGCAGCACACTTGTGTTCACTGTCGATGCCAATGCCACGAGCACCAGCTCAAACCTGAGTAAAGAAGCTCTAGACACTAATGTGGCCGAAGTCAAAACCCTGATCAGGCCTGAAGGAAAGAAGAGGCTGTGTGTTCAACGGGCTCATGATTATGATGCTTTGGATGTGGCCAACAAACTTGGATAATCTAAGCTGAGTCGAGCAGGTTAACTCTAAATATTTATCTTTTCGCCATTAAAAAAAAAAAAACTCGTTTGAGTGGGCAAGAACTTGAGTTGAAAACATTTTGCCAAAGAGGATATATAGATGGCAAATAAGCACATGGTAACATGTTCAACATCAGCAGCCATCATGGAAATGAGTATTAAAACCATGAAGAAATACCACTACACACCTACTATAAACAAACAATATCTTCATGGATAAAACAAAAAATACTAACATTTCAAAGTGCTGATGAGGATGAGAAACAACTGGAATTCTCATATATCACTGGTGGGAATGCAAAATGGTAAAGCCATCTGGAGAACAGTTTGGCAGTTTCTAAAATCAATTGCATTTTTATATACTAGGACAATCAGTTACAAAATAAGGTTTAAAAACAGGTAACATAACAGTATCAAACAAGTGAAGTACCTAAGAATCAGTGTAGCACAAGATGCACCATACAGCTCTATCAGGTAAACAGTAAAACTATCCTGAGAAACACTAAAGAAATCTTCAATAAATGCACATCTGTACCATGACCATGGATAGGAAGATTCAAAATTGTAAAGATGTCAAATCCCCAACACCACTCAATATCCTAATGTGTTTATATTTCCATATACATGTTAGAAACAGCTGAACTTGATAAGCTGTTTCTAACATGTATATGGAAATATAAAGAGAAAAGAATAGCCAAAACAGACTTGAAAAAGACTTGCTCTACCAGATACCAAAATTTAATATAGTCACTAATAGAGTGTGATATTGGTGAAGATATTGACAAGCAGACCAATGGAATATATTAGAGAGCCCAGAGAAAAACTCACAGACATGAACGTTTGACTCAAGGAGGTGACACTGCAGAACAGTGGAATACGAACAGCCAGTACCAATAAATTATCCTGAGACAATTTGTATCACACAGAAAAATCAATTCCAGGTGGACTGACAACTAAATTCACATTTATAAGCTTTTAGTATGAAATTTAAGTAAATAACTTCATGACCTTGGGGGATGGATTTCTTATTCAAGTCACCAAAAAACACTAATATGTAAAGGAAAGTTTTGCGGTATTGAAGTACATTAAAATTAATAACTTCGGTTCACCGATAAGCACTATAAAAAGGGTGAAAAGACAAGTCACAAAATGAAAGTGGATATTTCCAACATATCTAGCTGATCTGATTTCAAAATATAGAAATTGTACAAAATGATTTAGAAAGAAAAAGACAGCCAGTAAAAAAAGTTGAGCAAAAAGATTGACAAACAATACTTACAGCTGATAGTAACCAAATGTTGATATGCATATGGAATGACATTCTTAGTGGGACTAGGTTTCAAAAAAGTAAACAGCCCAGGTGCAGTGGTTCTCACCTGTAATTTAGGAGGCCGAAACGGGAGGATTGCTTGAGCCCTGAAGTTTGAGACCAGCCTGGGCAACATAGAGAGACCTCGTCTCTAGTATGATAAAATTATAAAATTTTAAAAATAAAAAAGTAAAAGCAGTGGTTGCTTTTATTAAAGTAGAAAATATGCATACTATAAATCTATATACCAATTCTAAGAAACTCTCATACATGTACACCAGGCTACAGGTATAAAAATATTCACAGCAACTATGTTCATAATGGCCAAAAGCTAAAAAAAAAAAAAAAAAAAAAACTAAACATCCATTTACATGGCTTTTTATACAATGAAATACCACATAGTCAAGACATTTAATAAACTATAATTGCATACAACATGGATTAATCTCACAAAGTTAAACCAAAAAGCAAGACACAAAAGCATGATCTGTTCATACACATAATGTACAAAAATAGGAAATAACTTCATAAACTATATTGTTAGAGGATGCATTTATAGAAAGAAAACTATAAAGAAAAAGATGGGAAATAAATAATAGCAACAAACTGTAGGGAATTGGGAGAAGATTTTGATCATGCAGAAAGGCCGGGCTTAATGGCTCATGCCTATAATCCCAACACTTTGGAAGGCCAAGATGGGAGGATTGCTTGAGGTCAGGAGTTTGAGACCAGCTTAGGCAACATAGCAAGACTTTGTCTCTAAAAAAAAAAAAAAAATAGCTGGGTGTGGTGGTGTACACCTGTAGCACCAGCTACTAGGGAGGCTGAGACGAGGCTACAGTGAGCCATGATCATGCCACTGTATTCCAGCCTGGGTTACAGTAAGACCCTGACTCAAAAAAATTTTTTTAAATCAGGCAGAGGTACATGGATGATCAGCGTACAGGTGATGTTTTATTTCTTGATTTGGGTATTCACATGGTTCTCAGCTTTAATAAGCTGCACATGCATATTTGTTTAAGGCACTTTTCCAAATATGTATTATATTTCACAATTTTAAAAAAACTTGTAAAACTTTCCCAAAGATCACTTTGTAGATCACACATATGAGCCTCATTACAAACTTAGATATTTTATAGCACAAAAAATAGTTTAAGATTTGTTGTTAATATTACAATAATTTATATATACTTACCTTACAAATATGAGAATTGAAAAACACTGAAAAAATAGTTGAATATTTGCATTCCAGTCACGTTAGTATTAAATAGAATAGAAATATCAGCCAGCACAAATATTCACAGTCCATTAAGTCCTTAAGTTGAATTTATAAGAAACTTTTATTATCTAACAAACATTACCAAATAACTAAATTAAGAATTTTCCATTTAAACTATGGCTTCATATTGCACCAATAAACTAGCGTTTGTTTCAGACTTGTAGCAAATAGGTTTAAGCATGAAGTACACAGATCAAAATGGAATTTTGGCTTTTTTTTTTATTTTTTTGAGTTGGAGTCTCACTCTGTCCCCCAGACTGGAGTGCAGTGGCCGCTTCCGGCCACCGCAGCCTCGACCTGCTGGACTCTGGCGATCCTTCTGCCTCAGCCTTCCAAGTAGCTGGAACTACAGGCACGCGTTACCATGCCCGGCTAATTTTTTGATTTTTATTGTAGAGATGAGGTCTTGCCAAGTTGCCCAGGTGGGTTTCAAACCTGCGGGCTCAAGCTAACCTCAGCCTCCCAAAGCGCGGGATTACAGGCTGAGCCACCGAGCCCGGCTGGAATTTTGACTTTTTTTAAAAAGACACCATATATGTTGATAACTTTATTCTAAGACATATACAGTCAAATGTCACTTAACACCAGGAATATGAGAGGGGACCAAAAAAAACACCTGGATCCTTTTGGAGGGCGAGCTTCTTGTAGTACACTTGGAATTCATTCTCCTAGATCAAACGGTCAACCAGTTTTTATCTAGAAGCTTTGAGAAGGTTGCATCATGATTTGCAGAAGAAACATTCTATGTTGTGGCAAACAGGCGACTGGTTCTTCCACCATGACAGCACGCCTGCCCACACTGCACTGAGTGTTCAGCAGTTTTTGACCAAAAACAACATAACCCTCATGCCCCATCCTCCCTATTCACCTGACCTCACCCCAAACAACTTTATTGGTTTCCTTAGATTAAAAAAGTCCTCAAAAGGAAACATTTTGCCAATGTGGAAGAGGTGAAATAAAAAAAGGCAGAAGCACTAAAAGGCATCAAAACTGACAAGTTCAAAAACTGTTTTGAACAGTGGCAAAAGCATCTCAATAGATGTATTGCATCAAACAGAGTGTACTTTGAAGGTGACTAAAATTTAAACATGTTAAAAATAAGTACACAATTTAAAAAAAAAAACTGGGCTTTTTTGGGTTACCCCTTGTGCATTCTGAGAAATGCATCATTGCGCAAACATAGAATGTACTCACATAAGCCTAGATGGTATAGCCTACTACACACCTAGGCCATGTGGTATATTCTAACGCCCCTAGGCTACAAACCTGTACAGCAGGTTACTATACTGTAGTATAGGCAATTTTAACACAATTGTAAATATTTGTGTATCCAAAGATATCTAAACATAGAAAAGGAATACTAAAAATATAGTAATGTAATATTATGGGACTACTGTTGTATGAGGTCCATCATTGACCAAAATGTTGTTATGCAGTCTATGACTATAATTAAGGCCTTTTAAAAAAGTTTTTCACAATCAAATGAAAGTAATTGATGACCAGAAATTTTCTCAACCAGTTGGAATGTTCCTGGTAAAGTTGAAATACTTCAACCTTTTAGCTTACCGGGGCTACACTGAGTAAAAAGAAATTGTCTTGGGATGTTCATAAATTATATAATATAACTAGTGTATATTCATAATAAGACTTATTTTATTTTTTATTATAGTTTAGAAAAATAACAATATAAAACTAGTGGGAAATTTGACCTTGTTTTTTTGTTAAACTATCGCTGTCTGGTTTGATGGAAATGGCTTTTTTTTGTTTGTTTTTGAGTTGGAGTCTCACTTTGTCGCCCAGGCTGGAGTGCAGTGGCACGCTCACAGCCACCCCAGCGTCGATCTGCTCAGCTCAGGTGATCCTTCTGCCTTGGCCTTCCAAGTAGCCAGAACTACAGGCAGGCACATGCTACCACACCCGGCTAATTTTTTTGATTTATGGTAGAGATGAGGTCTCGCCAAGTTGTTCAGGCTGTTCTCAAACCCATGGGCTCAGGCAACCCTCTCACCTTGGCCTCCCAAAGTGCTGGGATTACAGGCTTGAGCCACTGTGCCCAGCCTGCAATTCTTAATGAGTTCTCACGGTGCTCATCAGAAATGTTTGTTCAAATTTTGCCCTTCGTGTGCATCATAATTGAAAACAGCTGCTCACAAATGTATGCGCTGGCAAAAAGTGATGTCATGAATAAGGTGTGATGCTGAGCATAAAAAATAGAACTATGCATGGGGTCATGAAGATAATGAATGCTAAAAAAATACAAGTTAAAAGATTTTGTGGCCCATGAATAGCTGTCCTGGGCCACATGAGGCTCATAGGCTGCAGGTTGGACACACCTGCTTTAGGACTAGTACAAGGCAATATTTCTTAAAAGCTTTCTTGATCTGAACTACGCTAACCTGAGATTTAGAAGTTAGGGGACAGTATTGCTGAAATAACTCTTTTTGGCTCCCTGGAAGCAGCTCTCCTTAAATATCATTAACACATAAGTAATTTTGTTTTTTCCATGGACTGAACTGTATCCTCTGCAAATTCAAATGTCAAAGTACTAACCCCCCATGTAACTATCTGAAGACAGGGCCTTTAAGGAAGTTAACTGAGGTCAGGAGGAGGAAGAGACTCTTGAAGTGCTCTTACAAAGGGTAAAAGGCTGCTGGTGACAAAGTGATGATGGTGAAAAAGAGGCTCACAAGAAACCAGCCAGCCTCCAGTACTGTGAGAAAGTAAATGTCTATGGATTAAGTCACCCATCCTGTAGTATCCCATCATGGCAGCTGAGCAGTATATGAAGATTTCATTGTTTATTACACAACTGTAGGGCTTATTTAAAATGATAATTCTCCTCTCTTCTTTCCCTAAAAATACCTTACAGTTGTGTAATAAGAATGAATTCTTCATATACTGAGAAGCTATCTGATTTAGTTTTTTACTAAATTCAACCATTATTGCAGCCATATTTGCACACTGTGAGTACAGCAGTTTGAGATCCATATTATATTTTACTACAAATAGATTTTCTGTACATAGAAATTTGGTTATTTGTCAATTCTTTCATTTTCCTTAGTTACAGCTCTGTATCAGATAGCTCAAGATGCCACAGTAAGCATCATAGCCTGGGTGCACATAAACAACCTGCATGTTTTCTCAGTCCTGGAGGCTGGACGTCCCCAACCTTGGCACCAGCCAATCAGTTTCTGTTGAGGGATCTCTTCCTAGTATAGCCTTTCTGCTATGTCCTCACATGGCCTTTCCTTGGGGTCTTTGATATCTCTTACAGGTGTCCTCTCGTAAGGATGGACAAAGGGTCAAGGTGAAAGTATTTGGTGTTAACATGTTTCTCACCTGTGAATCGCTTACACTTTCGTGTCTTTCTTGGAGGGACACAAAGAAAAAGAGTTTGAAACCCGCTGCATGTAATTCTATCAGATCAGGCACCACCCTTAAGACCTCATTTAAGTTTAATTACCTCCTTAAAAGTCCTCATCTTCAAATGCAGGCACACTGTGGAAAAGTTAGGGCTTCAACATATGAACTTAGAGGGGACATGACAGTAAATAACAGTCCCTAAACATAATAACCTATCTTCCTAGACTGCATTTAATAAAATGTTAGCACTCCCAAGCTACAGCCAAACAGGGAAACAACAAACATCTGTTAAATACATAAACAATTATACCCCACATCTTTAAAATAAAATTTTAAAAAAGAATATAAACATTGACATAAAAAGCTTCATTTCTAAAAATGATTTATTCTGACAAGTCAATGCCATGCAACACCATTCAGGTGGGACAGGGGGCTTGGTCAGGGAAAACAAAATTAAACTACAGGAAGGATTATATGAGAAGCTGGAGAGGCCAGAGCTATGCCTGGAAGACTGGCAGGATGGAATGAAAGCTGAGTCCTCAGTCACCTGGAAACTGGCAAGTTATCTGGAACAGACTGGGCGCTACTGGGTGGTCTTCCAGGAAAATGAAAATACAAAGGCAGAACTCGGCAGCTGAGAGATGAAAACTGCTCTCCTGTTGATTTAGTTAACATACGGCCACACAGTAGTCTCAGCTATGATCTATGCTTTACTACATTCCTTGAAAAAAATCTACTGCAGACGATTAGACTGGTACATCTGAAAGACAGGTGTCATAAAAGGGAGCCACAAAATGAACATTCCCAACTGGAATCTGTTCCCAAGCCCACATACCAGAGGAGAAAGACGTTTTGGGTTTCATCAAAGTGACACTACCAGGAAGAGCTACTAAGCTAAGTGAAGTACTGTACACCTACTTTTTGAATTGTGACGGTTGCCCTCCTTTCTCTCCTTTTATTACATTAATTCAACCACCAGATTAATATTCCAGAACTCCATGACTCTACTGTCAAATACTCTACTGTCAAATACTGTTCCCCTACCTAGCATTTAAGCATCTCCACAATCAAAGCCCACCGCATTCACTCCTATCTTTAATCCCAAACACAACACTTGCCCCAGATGTGGTGCTGATGCTGCTTCTTGCTTGACGCTCTTGTACCATCTCTCATCTCCACCCAGAGCCTTCCAGTAGTCACCTCCCTCATGAAGCATTCCCTGGGGACATCACACACAACACATTAAGAACCTACTATGTTTCAAAAGTTGAGAGAGGTCCTTCTGCCCGGTTCTTGGTCATTAAGTCTACCGATACGACACCTCATTATATCTGTAGAAAATGTTCTTTAAAATGTTATTGTTTACTTACTACTTGTTTCTCGAGAGTAATCTTAATTTAACTGTTGGTGACTGTCTCTGGGAACCCAAACTTGCACGTCTTTTATACTCCCTACAGCGAATGGCAAAGGGTCGAGGCGAAAGTACTTGGTGTTAACATGTTTCTCACCTGTGAATCACTTACACTTTCGTGTCTTTCTTGGAGGGACACAAGGAAAAAGAGTTTGACACCTGCTGCATATTTTTCAGTTGCCTGACACTGTCCTTAGCTGTAATCAGCCAAAAGTCTATGGGACTCCTCCAACTCTCTGTCGGTACAGGAAAAAAAGTCTATCATGGGAGGACTTCGTCTCAGTCGTTTCCTCCATAATCCTCCATGACCGTTATTTTCTGCACATAATGAACATGCGATACGTGTTGAGTGAAAAACATGGAGGGAGGCTCTGCCTTCAAGTAGCTTGTATTTTGATGGGTGGCGGCAAAGGAGACACAAGTGGTGAACAGACAAACAGAGCGAGGTCATTTC
>CAUYQG010265788.1:0-41991 GCA_963574415.1 Tarsius wallacei
TTTTTTTGAGTTGGAGTCTCACTCTGTCACCCAGACTGGAGTGACACTCTTGGTCACTGCAGCCTCTACCTGCTGGGCTCTGGCGATCCTTCCGCCTCAGCCTTCCAAGTAGCTGGAACTACAGGCGCGCGCTACCATGCCCAGCAAATTTATTTATTTTTTTTTGGTAGAGATTAGGTCTCGCCAAGTTGCCCAGGCGAGTCTCGAACCCGCAGGCTCAGGCAATCCACTCACCTTGGCCTTCCAAAGCGCGGGATTACAGGCTGAGCCACCGAGCCGGGCCAAATGGGATGTTTTTTGATTTTTTTTACTTGTTAGTTTTTCTTCAGCTTCCAATAATCTCAGAATCACATGGATCTCAGACTCCTGGAAAGTGCAGGATCAGTGACATGAGTTGATACATTATGGAGCCACAAAAAAACACAAACATTCCTTTTGTCTTAATTTTCCATTATTTTTTTTTTCTGTGATGTGTGCAATTTATTTTTAAGTCATCTAAAATCTCTTTCTCTCTTTCCCAAGAAAGAAAAGCTCAGTAACAGATACCTTCATTGTAAATTTTTCCAAACATGTAAAGAAAAATTAAATGTGGTAGAAATAAGGTGTGGTTTTAAAACGGCACTGATAATACCCTTACTCGTTTCTGTAAGGCTGATGGCCACAACACCATCTCCTTGGAGGTGGATGGTATTGAGATGAGGACATTGAGGGAATGCAGCAGGGAGTGAAGGAGACCTGTGTGATCACCTCAGGTCATGACATGTTAAGGAAGAAACAACTGCCCCTCAAAGTAGCAGTGACCTGCCACAGCCAATGGAGTGAGCAGATATCCAGGGATACAGAAGGGGGAAATGTATTCCACCAAGGAAAAGTGCAGGTTAACAAGGAAAAGGAGTCACTTCATCAGTACTTTCTTCCAAAGCAACAATTTCCTAAACATACAATAATTACTGAAAGTTATTAAAGTCTATAGTTCCTCTTAAAGGAAAATGGACAAGTTCCAATCACTAGATGGGAGAACATTAAAAAGAAAAAAAATGTAGAGACTTCCTCCTTTACATTACCTGAAAGGACACTAGTGCTATATCTATTAAAAGGACATTACTATACCTCTGAAAAGTGGGTTATCACTCAAGTAGGATTCAATTTCCTATTCCATGTATACAATTTGTAAAACTAAAAAGACAGAAATGGGGTGATAGTTTATTCACTCATCATATATTTACTGAGCATCTGCTTGAGTGTCAGGTACGATTCTAGGGAATGGGAATACATCGGTAGACTAGAGCTTATCTTCTAGTAGAAGGAAGACAGACAGTGAGAAATAAGCATTGTAAGTAAGGAAATTATAGCCATGACTGAAGTTGGCCAGTGCTATTAGGGGAAAAAAGGAGAGCAAGTTGTAAATAGGGTTGCAAATGCTAGAAGAAAAATTCCACTTCTAAAATGCAATAATCGGATATGTTAACCCTGACCACAAAACAAGACTCAAGAAATTTAAATAGTTTGAAATCATACAAAAACCTTTTTCTGACCACAGTGGAATGAAACTAGAAACTAATAAAAGAAGAAAAACTGGAAAACTTGTAAGTGTGGAAATAAAACAACACATTCTTAAACAGCCAATATGTCAAAGAAGAAATCACACAAGAAACTAGAAAATATTTAGGGTGAACGAAAATAAAAACACAACATGCCAGATTTATGGGATGAAATGAAGGCAGTACTCAGAGGGAAATCTATAGCTATAAATACTTACATTTAAAAAAAGAAATAAATCAATAACCTAATATTGCACCTTGAGGAGGTAGAAAAAGAAGAACAAATTAAACCCAAAGCTAGCAGAAGGAAGGAAATAATAAAGATTAGATCAGAGGTAGAAGAAACAGAAAATTAAAAAAACTATAGAAAGAACCAATGAAACCAAAAGTTGTTATCAGTAAACTGATAAAATTTAGCTACACTGAAAAAGAGAGAAAAAAAAGTCCGAGGATACAAATAATTAAAGTAGAAAATTAAAGTGGAGCTATTACTACTAACTTTATAGAAGTAAAAAATAGTTATAGGGGCATAATAGGAACAATTGGATATTAAGCAATTGGATAATCTAAATAAAATGAACAAATTTTTTAGAACCACTTATATTACCTATACTGAATCAAGAAGAAATAGACAATCTCAACAGACCTAGCATAAAAGATTTAAACAGTAATCAAAAATTTCCCAAGAAAGAAAAGTTCAGGAACAGATACCTTCATTGTAAATTTTTCCAAACATTTAAAGAAAAATTAATGTCAATACTTATTCATTTTCTAAAAAAAAAAAGCTACATAAAGATATCAAAAAAGAAAATTATAGGTGAAAATCCCTAATGAATATAGAAGCAGAAGTTCTCAACAAAATACTAGCAAACCAAATCCAATGCAATTTGTAGACATATGATTATGTTTAGCTTGTATGACACAGGAGTTCCACTTCTAGGTATGTATGCACCCTCAAAGTTAAAGAACAGGAACTCAAGCAGATACTTGTACATCGTTGCTAATTGTGCTATGATTCACAACAGCCTAAAGGTAGTAACAACTCCAGTGTTCATTAACAGACAAATGAATAAACAAAATATGATTATACTGGGGTGCCAAAAAATGCATACACATTTTAAGAGATGTTCCCCGTAGTGAAGTGTCTGACTGCTGATGGTAACCACTTTAAGCACCTCCTATAATTGTAGAAGTCAAATGTGACTTAGTTTCATCTTATTGAGTATTACAATTTTAAAACAGATTTTTCCTTTCTTAAAATGTGTATAAGTTTTTTGGCACCTTCTATATTGTAAATATATGTTTCCATAAGATAAGATATCTAGATTATGTAAACTCATAGAGACACAAAATAGAATGAAGTTATAGCGCTGGGGGTTGAGGGGAACTGAAATTTATCATGTAGTAGTTACCGACTCTGTTCAGAGTGGTAAGGAAAAAAAGGAAATTAATAGTTGTAATGATTACACAATATTGTGAATATAATTAATGCCACTGTATTGTACACTAATTGTTAGAATGAGTGACGTGGCTAAAATGAAGCATCGGTGTAGACCTAGTGATGAAGATTATATTTAAACTAAGACCTGACGTTGGGGAAGAAGTGCTTTGCAGATATCCGAGAAACCATTTTCAGCAGAGGAAAAGGTGGTACAAATCGCCTGAGGCAGGCATATGCCTGGATGTTTGAGGAGCAGTGAGAAGCCAGTGGCCAGAATGGATTGAGATAGGTGGGTCATAGAAGGTGATATTGGAGGGAAGAGGTCTTGTAGGACATAACAGCTTTGACTCTTATTCTGAGAAAAGTGGCTGAGTCCTGGGGTATTGAGAGAAGAGGAAAAACATCGACCTTATTCTTATTTTAAGAGGATCACTCAGGCATGCTTAGAATAGACTAAATGGGGGAAGTTCAGTTCAAACAAGAAGACCAGTTAGAAGGAGAGCAGTCAGGAGACTCGTAATAATTCAGAGAAAAGGTAATGATACTTAGGCCAAACTAACAAAATAAATTATGGAAATATGGTGGGATTGGGTGAATTTTGCAGTAAGAAAAAGATGTTCCACAAGTATGAAAAAGAAGAGATAAAGATTACTTCAAATTTTCTGGTCTGAGTAACTGATAGAGGTCCCATTAACTGAAAAGTTAGAAGATTACTACATGCAGTAGAGGTGTGTGTGTGTGTGTGTGTGTGTGTGTGTGTGTGTGTTTGTGTGTGTGTGTGTGTGTGTGTGTGTGTGTGTGTGTGTTTCTAAGGAGAAGATTACAAGTTCTGTTGAACCCGTTAATTCTGAGTCTTCCCTGAAATATTCAGGTGCAGTTGTTGAATAAGGATTTGGGTCAAAAGTTCTGGAGTTCAGGGAAAAGGTTCAGACTGGAATATGAATTTGAGTACATAAAGAAAGTGTTTAAAATTGTGATATTCCATGAGTTTCCCAAGAAAGTAAGTACAGAAAGGAAAAGGTGTCTAGGAAGTGGGCCTGGGAACTGCCAAAACATTCAATTAAGCCATAATTAAAAGAGAAATTGACAGAGAAGCCTGAGAAGAAATGACCAGAAATTGAGAGGAAATCAAAAGATTGTGTTTTCCAGGAAGTCAGAAAAAGAAAATGTTTCCAGGAAGAGGGAGTAGTCAATTATATGTCTGTAAATTTAGAGGTTTGATGCCCCACCAGCAAGGCCAAATTGCCAGTTATATTCACTGAAATATGTTTGTGTGTGTATGAATTGAATGGTGAATAAATTTAATGGTACTTTAAGTCATTTTATGATTTTTTTTCCTGCAATAAACAAAGTGTGCATCACATATATAAAATAATTTATAATCAATCGGTTAAGTGAACATACAATTAAAAGAAAATAGATATAATGTCACTAAATATTAAAATTATGGAGTTGGGTAATTTTACTTAGATTACCTAATATTATGTTGTAGGAAATTTTGACTGTGTTAGAGTTCCATGGTAAAAGTTTTTATTATTTTGGGGGGGTATTGTTATTCAGAATTATGTCAATGATAACAAAACCAATGATGAGCTTGGAGGGAAAAAAAAGAAAAATTAACCTCTTCTTAGGACAGGAAAACCACAAAGGTACATGATAAAAGGAGTCTGAATTTCCATGGCACTGTAAAATGATTTGAAAAATCACTGTAGTCCAGCATATTTGCAAATATGTGAATTTCAGATATGTAACATTAAATGAATCCAATAATAATTGTGTTGTACATACACCAATAAAAACACAACCGTAGGGCATTAAAAAGGAAAATAAGAATAAAAAGATTTTATTCAAAGGTAAGATATTTTTACTAAAAACCTCAAGAATAATGTGATAGGTTAAGATAACAAAAATATGTACAAAACTCATTTCAATATGATGTATTACTTAAGAATTCTAAGAAATAAAAAAATGCAAGTTGAAAATGTAACCTTTATTTTATGTTTAAAAGTAGATGGTGGTGGCATCAAGATAATAGAAAATTGAAATAATTGGAATACTCACTAAATTATTCTTTCATTAAACTGAATATGCATGAAATGTCATGATTACTGATGCATGATAATAATTATATTTCATGCATTTTAGCAGTATAAATACTTTGCAACAATATTTTAGTGCTAAAAATTAATTTTTTTAATAGTGCAAAGTCTGGTTGATGTCTACTAAAATTTAGATTGGCAGTTGTAAACAAGGAAGAACAGTATATCATGAACTCATTATGTGATAACTGTGCCTTTAAAAACACTGGAAGAATTCGTGAGTACTTTCTCTTAAAAGAACCAATAAAGGAGCTTCCTACAGGAAGGAAGAGTTCTACTCCCAAAAAAGTAGAACAATAAAGCGTTTCTAGATTCATAATACCATTCTTCCTTTCCATAGTTTGGTTTACCCTCATACTAAGTGTTACTCTGGCATTCACACTAGAATTGAGACCAACAAGGCATTCCTTCATCCCTTACTGCCAAAACTCCTCACTACTTATAATTTACCATCCCTGGATTCTATCCAACAGCTTAATAAATACTGGAACAACTCTGAGCCTCAGCTGCATTTCTAGCTTTAGCTACAGAATGGGAATGATAGATTTAAACTGAGATTTGTTGAATAGCATCAGTGCAGCAAAATAACTACTCAATTGTCTATTAATGAATGAACATTATTTAAAGATATATTTTATGTTAGAATATGTGTAGAAATGCTCAAATAGGTCACATTCAGTTTTATAGTTTATTTCTATACCTGTCTCAGAAAATTGTTACTATTTAGAATTATAGTATTTCCCCTTCAACTGTGGGAGCTTTTCTGTCCTCTCAATAAATCCTACTTTCAAAAAAAAAATTTGACAATTGCTCTAAAAATCACCATTCCTATACATTTCATATAAGTGTTTTATATAAATGATTTTTATTTCTAGATAAATGATGATTCTTAGTATTCAACATTTACACAATAAAGCAATATGGATGATATTTGAGGATTAGTCATTATGAATGTATTATTTTAGTGACTTGATGAGTAAATTATTCAGTTTGATGTATGATATTATTACTCTTAAAATTTCACAGAACATATAAATTAATGCCTTCATAAAAGTAGATGTTGCTATACTTATTAGAGAAAATATGGTAAGAATGAGAAAGAGGAGTACCTTTTCCAAACTTCCAGTTTGTTCATAGAGAGAATATTTCTACTCTGCTGAGAAGGAAAAATATGAGAGAAGTTATTTATTTTCATTTCTCTCACTCTTTATTCTTCAGGGCAGAGATATAATGACTTATCTGATTGGTTAAAAATGGAAGAAGAGACTGTGCAGGCCTAGATTGATTCTAAATTTTTGTTTGTCAGTGTGCCCTCTTCTCAGAATTCATTCCCATCTGGGTCTGGGGGCAAACTTTACCCTGTAAGGGAAGAGAGAATGGTACTACAGTGTGCCTCAGACTAAAGGCCAAGTAAGTCTTATCTGGGATGAAGGGTTAGGATATACTATCCAGTAGGTGGTACAAGCAGATAACTTTACCTCCATTCCTGTGACCCTTGAGTCTTGTTTTACAACCCCTCAAAAATCTCTCAAGGAGCCAGGCCTACCTATATAGCCTAAAACTCCAACACAAGTGAACGCTAACGCAGTTGCTCTATGGTGAATGAAAACACATGACATATATTTGAGTGTGTCTTCTTACCCTAGGCAGCTTTCTGTGCCTATTTTCATAATCTGAAAGACATACAGATAAATTTTTGACTCTGGTTTTAAGGCCGTAATTTCAGAATGGTCTTCTGTCTTGGCCAACAACGAAATAAATGAGAACTTGTTTCATTGAATTCTATTAAATAAACAAAGAATCAAAAAGATAACCCCACTAACTAGTCAGTGCTACCTGTCCAATTTCTGACTTGGAATTTCACTTTGATGAAAACATATATGAATCCTGACTACAAAATGAACCAACTTTCTTTATGAATTTTCCTAAAATATTTTTGTAGACCATTAGGGTAACTGAACTATTAACTTGGAACCACATTTTCAGAGCACAGGTATTTAGCCCCAATAAAATCTTCCTTATTTTATAAATAAGTTAAATGTTACCCAACAATCAGAGAATAAATATCCACTTTAAATACTGACCAAGAATTAACACACTACAATCAGGAATTCAGAACATTTATTGCAAGAGCTGAATAATTGTAAATAACGTAGAACTGGCAAAGCAGTAACAAGGATAATTGTTTAGATATTTATTCTGTCAAAGTCATCAAACACCCCTCACAAACCGACAAAAATGTACTTCAATAAGCAATGCACCCCTACCCATTATTTTCCATTATATTGTGGAAAAATGTGAACTGCTATTTACAAAGTAAATTTATTTTTTGGTAAGAACAAATTAACTATCAGATTAGCAAACCTTTTTTTTTTATTTTTTGTGTTTTGTTTTTTTTTTTACTTTTAAACTGATGGTGAACCGTGGCATTAAGATAACTTTCACTTCTTTCAATAAAGACATTTTGTTGCATGCTATTTATTTGTTTAAATCATCTGTCATGCCTTAACAAAAACCTCCTAAGAATGTTCGAATTTGCATTTGTTTGCACGTGCAACTGAGATCTTATTAACATTAGCTGTCACCTTGTTGGTTTGACATAAGTGACAATATGCTGGTACCTGCCAGGCATTGACCAACTATGATAACAAACAGTTAAACAGCAATAATTAGAGATTTATCCCTTTATTTCCCCCAACTACCCTACCTGGAGAATGTTCTGTTACATCATGAAGGCACAACACATTAAATATTTTGTGGCTATGGTCTAATAACACTTGTGTTACAACAACATTATTGTATATGAGGATCAACACAAACTCTGTCATTTCAACGAAGTTGTAGGACACACATTTGCCCAATTGAAACTATTAAATAGTAATTTTTCTTCCATATATGCTAATTTTGACACATTAGTTTTGCATGAGTGACAAGTACAGGATATTATATTACTTTTGATGGATAACATTTTTGCAGTATTATCTCACTTAATGATACTAATTAAGTGATTTTGCTTTTGCTTACTTTGAAAATAAGAATGTCAAAAAAAAATAGGTTCTGAATATTCAAGCTTTTGCAGAAGTCCTTTTTTTGTATAAAGTTTCAGTTTTTTCTCTCATCTTTACTTTTTACAGAATTCCAGCATCATAAACTATCATACAAGAAGCAAGATTTCAGAACCTTTTTTTAAAACACAAGTGTTTGAGATCCTTTGAACATTGTGTGTCAAGACAGACTACTAACGCAGAAACACCTCACTAAAAGAAATAACAACAACAACAAAAAGAACAAAGAGGTAAATAAAAAGAAGGAGAGAAGCAACCATAAAACACAGAATTTTGCTACAAGATTTTTAGGTGAACATTATAAGTACACAAAAGTTGTTAATAATAACTTGCTCCTATTTACAAATACTTTAACACTGATTGACTTACAAGTGTCCACTAACGTTGTTAACAGCACAATAGGTTTAATGCTTATCTTTTTAAGTTTTGTTTGAAGTATAATGTCAAGTATAGCGGTCCCAGCACAAATCAATGACAAAAAAAGCACAATTTTCTAACTGGATATGTTTCAGTCACTCTAATCCATGAAACTTTCTTACTCTCCAAATGCATATTCTATTGTTCATAGCAGCAGTCCAGGGTCAAAATAAAATGCAATAATTAAAAAAAATTGCACACTGGAGAGAGCTCTAGAGAGGTTAATCAATTCTAGACATGGCTAGAAGAACTATTCTCTCTCTCATGTTGCAAAACATTGTGTCCTCCATGGTGCTAACACAAAGTTATGGGTATCCCTGCTAGAAGGGGCATAGTTGTAAAGATCTATTGAATACATAAAGCTCTGACACACACGGTATTAGCATGTCTATTTAGATTAAAGTTATTAGGTCCCATATAGCCTTTTCTTAGAGTTGGTGCTCCTTAGGACTCTCAATAGCGCCTCCTGCTTGCTTATAAGACTTCAGATTTGCCAGAGGAATGTCTGTCATGTGGCTGCCATTGTTAAAATGGCCTTCGTTGGAGCCATACTGCTTACGGTCATTGAACTGGTTCCTGTTGCTGTCTTCTTTCCAGGCTCTGGTCAGGGTGTGCCCATTCACAAGCTTGTCCTTCTTGACCCATTCTTTCTGGGATGCAAAGGTTGAGAGAGGAGATTTTGGGTGTGGATATGGACCCAAGCCAGGAGGCATCCAACAATTATCAGAATGACCCAAAACCAAGCATTCTTGAGTGCACATTTCTGTAGCTTCAGCTAATCCTCGGGGACCCAGAGGCCCATCTGTAGAGGACACAAATAAGAGAAAGAAGGAAAAGAAAATGGTTAAAATTTTCAATTAAAATTATCTTCTTAGAGAAAAAAATGCATTAGTGATCTCATTTTTTCATAAAAAGCATATTAAGTCAAGCAAATTTCTACTTTTTAAAGATTATAAGAAATCAAATTTCTTATGGAAGTAAGATTTAAATTCTTTCCTTTCTTAAGCATGTATTTATACCCAAAAGCATGATAGAGAGAGAGATAGATAGAAAAATAGACAAAAAGATAAGGTTAAACAGATATAACCATGGTGTATTATTTTTGTGAAATTCTTCAAAGGCATACATATTGTTACTAATTTATGTTTTAAGAATTGTCAAAGCTCATATTTATAATAAAATCATGAAAAATAGATCAACTTCGTGTGTAATATCAAAGAATATGTAAATGCTACAATGCCACAAAAATAAAAAGCAAAAGTATTACTGGAACTAAAAATACTCTAAATGGTTATATAAGATATTATTTTTATGTGTAAACATTTGATTTTTTTCTAACTAAATTATATGAAAATATTTTTGCCACATTTTAAAAAATTAAATATTCATTTTATAGTTTGATAGTTTGACTAAAGTATCTTACTAAAGACACACCTGGTCATTGTAAGCATTCTGATATCCAAGTAAATCAAGAAGAATCAAGAAGTCATTTGCATCCAATGACAGTGTTAGATTCTTTCAAATTTAACCATATAGTGTTAGATTCTTTCAAGTTTAACTATTTTCTAAATTTCAAAGGTATAAAATTGAGGCAAAATTATAAATTAATCACATGGAGTCTAATATTCAGGGATAAGAAAGTCATCCTAGAATTTGTCTTTTATTTTTTCATCAGAAAGCAATATGGAACATGCATTTTTCTTTCACCAGGATTTCAAAAGTAGACTCTTTTCGGATTATGTAAAGTGGAAATCAGCAATTTACTGTGAAACAACATAAGCCAACTGGTTAAGAAATACATAGGATTTTTTTGTTGGTTTTTTTTCCCTTCCTTGATTAAAGAACTAAGTGATAAGTGATAGCCTGGAAATTAGGAATTGATTTTATGAATAAGGTTAAGTAAATAGGCAAGAAAGCCTGAGGCATAAAGCGTTTTCAAAAGCAAGGAGTCATCAGAAAAAAAAAAAAAAAACAGAAGAAAATGAAGAAAACATACCTGCAAGTTTGCTTAGTCAACAATTACAATAAATAATGGAAATTGTCGGTCTTTGCTAAAATCCTACTTAGCACAACTAATATTTTTTAATGCCCAACAATTGTGGACTTTTTATATTAAAACCTATTTGCCTTAATAATACTCTATTTACTTTTTGCATGTGAAAAAATACCTGCTGAGACAGGCAGCGGTTGATGACAAAGACCTGAAACCGTAAATCACAGGCAACATCACAATAGACACTGAATGAGGCCGCAATGCACCATTTCACACAAAACTCAAATTTCAGTCATTTTTTAATCTCTAAAAGTCTACTCTTTAGAAAAACCTTAAAATTCCATCCCGTCTCACTGTATTCCCAGCCACTCAAAAGCAAACAGTTTTATTTTGTTTAAACACGTATTCATTACTTAAAACTATTTCTTTCAGAAACCTTCAATGCTTACTTACTTCCTTTGATATTTAATTTAAACTTCTCCATGAGTCTTACTTTGCCCTCTATAATCTGGCTACATTTTAAAAGTTCAAACTAATTTCTCACTTTTAGATTCCCTTTAGTGTGCTCAGTGGCGGCATCCACAAAGCTAACACATTTTTCTTAAACTAATCTATGCTCCTTGCCTTAGGATCACAGACTTAGAAGATGTTTTTGCCTGGCCTGTTTTTATTTAATTACTATCTCCTTTAAGGGTCAGCTTGTGTCCCACACACCACAACTACACTTCTGTTACTATACCAATTCATGTCATATGCACTTTGAAGATTTCACAGATCTTCCTTTATTGATGAATAACAAATTTCCTAATTGAGCTCCCTCAACTCTTACCTTAATGCCATTTTAAAATAGCTTCCACACATCGGCAGATTTTTTGTTTCTTTGTTTGTTTTCTATCAACTACATTGAAAAGTCATTGATGAGGAAATAAATGTCCTATCAGTCATCTGATTTCCTTACAGTGCTAAACAATGGTGATGACCTATGAGCAATGTTAACTGTTAATTAAAATGCTATAAGGTTGAAAATGTTCTGAAAATTATTAAAGATATTTCCTGCTTAAAGGCAGACCTTAAGTAGTTATAACAGAAGATGTTAATTTCACAAACTGTACATCAAAAGTTTCTCAACAGCAAATTCTTTACCTAACAATACTTTGTGACACTATATAAATGAATTATTTAACTTCTCTGTTAAATATATTCACATCAACTAAAGTAGTTAATCACCAGTCTGACGTGTAACATGCTTTGAAGCCTATATGCCTTAATCTTTAGACCTTTCTAGCATCTTTAATGAGTTTTTCTTTTTTTGTTAATATCTCCAAAGGAAAAAATATCAGCTACCTCGGAAATGTCATTAGAATCAGGTTTTTAATTGATCTCATCAAAAAAGAGAAAATATACTGTTTTTTTTAATTAGCTTTATTCAGCATTATCTACCATCTTATTAAATTAAGACCTATTGCCCAAGATTGAGAATGAGGTGTGTATATATAAGGATATGTGGACCTTAGGTTTTCAGCATTTAATGACACACTTTAACAAATAGAGCTTTTTTCCCTTAAGTTTCAGAACTGTCAAAATTTATTTATTTCACAAAAATTTACCAAGCATGTACTATGTGGTGGCATTTTGATGGGCACCAGGAACTTAGTAGTATGGAAAAAAAGATGTCAACACTGTCTTTGCGTGGCTGTGACCTATCCTGTAACACACATAATTGCCTTAAGATCAGTAAACTGAGAGGGAAGTAAAAGGTGTCATTGGGAAGGACACATTTCTCCTATTTTTTCATATATTCTGTATTGTTGTATTTTTGCTACCTCATAACTAAACTGGAGGCAGTTAACTAATTTAGAGAAGTTTTTCTCTGTATAAGGTAACAGACAGATTCTGTTACAATTTATATCATTTCTTCCATTTCCTTAAAGTTTTTTTAAATAGGTAATCAAAAGCCGGGCTTGGTGGCTCAGCCTGTAATCCCGCGCCTTGGGAGGCTGAGGTGAGTGGATTGCCTGATCCCGCGGGTTCGAGACCTGCCTGGGCAACTTGGCGAGACCTCATCTCTACAATAAATAAAAAATCAACTGGGCGTGGTAGCGCGTGCCTGTAGTTCCAGCTACTTGGAAGGCTGAGGCAGAAGGATCGCCGGAGGCCAGCAGGTCGAGGCTGTGGTGGCCGGGAGCGGCCACTGCACTCCAGTCTGGGCGACAGAGTGAGACTCCAACTCAAAAAAATAAATAAATAAATAAATAAATAAATAGGTAATCAAAATTAAGAAATTTACAGTAAAAATTTGTGTACTATAAAAAAATCTTTAACTTATAAAACATGGGTTTCTTTTTATTAAATAATATTAATTATTCTTTGAGGATTGGGCTTTCCAGGATTTATTCTTATAAAATAAATTTGAAGGATTTTAATAAAGTCTATAAATAAATTTATAGAAGTCTTGCAGGTTCTTAGATCAGTCTTTTAGGTGGCCAATTGTATACATTTTCAAGAGCCATCCTCAGCCTGGACATACACAATGACACTTGGATAAATGAAGGGCGGAATTTTTTTTAACTTATAGCTCCAAAGTAGAGGAGCCTGCCAGGCAGAGCAACGCTAGTTGCTGCATCAGGGATCAAGGTCACAGCAAGCTGGAGCTCTGGGGTGCAGTTTATGTACAAAAAGCAGGTGGGGCTAGCGAGGTTTCTAGGGCCCTCTGGGGACTGGCTTACTTAAATCATTTCTCAGGCACTCTGGGAGCAATCTCAAATGATCCTGTACCTGGTTTCTGGTGAGGGAGGATGCTTAGTGAACCAGAAGTGTGGCAGTGCTAGAAGCGAAGTGGTGGGGTACAGATTTAGCTGCTCAAGAACAGGAATCAACTGTTCTCCAGCCTCAAAACCGAATCAGGACATTTAAAAAATCAACATATATACCCCAATTTGTTTGTGTGCTTTATAGTGTGAGCTGCATTGTTGGAAAACATAATTTGCTTTATGCTTTTAGTAAGCTCTTATTTTGGAACATAATATTAAATAGGGAAAAGTTTACTTTTTTCTTTGAACCTCTATATAACTTTCAACAGTGGTGATATTAAAGGGAAATACCCAACAAAACAAAAAGCACAATGACTTTATCTTGGCACAAGATAGGAAACACAATGCTTTCATATTTTCTTCTAAAAGTCAGTGTCATGGATCTTTTAATTTGATGATGAATTATTAAAGGATACACATTTATTCTACTGGTTCCCTAAAAGAGTCCCTGCCTTATACATGTTTATAATCTGACATAGGCTAATCATTAACTAGTTCCTAATACATTTATTTCATTTTTAGAACCACTGAGTGATTTTTTTAATAGTTTTACAAAGAAGAAAAATATTCTTTAAAAAATACTAATATTGAGCATTGACATTTTCCAAAATATATAAAATATATAGTATTGTAAATATCAGTAAATGTCTGCTAATACTGCAAACTTATATGCACTAAACTATGTCTCTATCTTTGATACATATTTTTATTATTACTATAAGTATCTTTTTTTTTTTTTTTTTGAATTGGAGTCTCACTCTCGGCCACCACAGCCTCAACCTGCTGGGCTCCAGCGATCCTTCCGCTTCAGCCTTCCAAGTAGCTGGAACTACAGGCATGCACTACCACGCCTGGCTAATTTTTTGATTTATTGTAGAGATGAGGTCTCGCCAAGTTGCCCAGGAGGGTCTTGAACCCACTGGCTCAGGCAATCCACTCACTTCAGCCTCCCAAGGCGCGGGATTACAGGCTGAGCCACCGACCCCGGCTTACCATAAGTATCTTAATTGATGAATAGTTATATTCGTTTTTCATTCATATAGTTTCCCAACAAATGTTTATTGCATCACGTGTATCACTGTGCTGGATTCTTATCAAATGTTGAGATTTTGTTCATGTGTGGCTGTGGGTGTGTTTTTGCATGGGAAATCATGGGCGTGTGTGTTTTTCTATTTTTCTTATTTTTTCATATTTTTGTAATGTATTTGTGCTATATTATAAAATACTGTTTATAAGTCTAATCAGAATTCCAAGTTGCTTATAAATACATTCTATAATTTAGTCATTACACTATTTTTTTCCTCTCTTTGAAAAGTAATTAAAATCCTCTATCTTAATTTTTTTAACACCGAAACATTTATTAATTTTTAAAACTCATATTCTTTGCTCCTTTTCACCATCTTCAGTCTAGGAGTTTAGTTATCCTTCTTGGTTTTTGAATGTATAAAAGTGCTAATAAAACTGTACAAGCCATCTGTCTCTGCTTTTACATTTTGAAAGCAAAAATAAAAGCACATAGTAAAAAGCTTCTAGAAAGTTGTCTTAGTTAATATTTATATCAGGCCTCCAAATATTTATTTCCTTCTTCGTCTTCACACAACTCACCTTCTCACTCAAAAACACTTTCCAAAGGCTTAGGCATTAACAGTTGTCAGAAAGCGCCCTGAGTTACTGACTTTTTAAAGATGCATGCTTAAAATTGGAAAAAAATCCAAGTTAGTGAGACTCCAGTTATATTTAAGAAGGCAGGATACTTCAGCAGTTCTTTATGTCATTTTATTTTCAGAAGCAGAACCATTCCTTCATTGGTTAACTCACTGATATAAATAGCAAACAGCCTCTGACCTGTTGATCAACTACTTTTCTTTTCTTTTTCTTTTTTTTTATTCCCCCCTGAGTTGGAGTCTTAGTTGCCCAGACTAAAGTGCAGTGGCATGCTCACGGCCACCACAGTCTCAACCTGCTGGGCTCTAGCCATCCTTCCGCCTCAGTCTTCCAAGCAGCTGGAACTATAGGAGTGCGCTACCACACCTGGCTAATTTTTTTATTTATTGTAGAGATGAGGTCTTGCCATGGTGCCCATACTGGTCTCAAACCCGTGGCCTCAGGCAAGCCTCTCACTTCGGCCTCCCAAAGTGCTGGGATTACAGGCTGAGCCACTGTGCCTAGCCAACCAACTACTTTTCAACCTGATTATTTGAACCCTTTAATTCCAAAACTAGAAACTGATATATTTATTTTTAATCATGAGACTTTCTACATTTTTGGTTGGATTTCATACTGTATGAAGTTTTGTCCTTTGCTATGAGTGAATTTTCCTTAGAATTTTTACTGTTAGGTAAAATAAGACTAAACAGACTGCTAACATTGGATTGTAAAATAAATAAGTCATTTTCATATCATTTTAGATCAAATTTATCACATCTTACTCAATTTTTCATTTTGTTCAAAGTTTATTACAGAAAAATTCCTCTTTGATACAATATTATGAAATGTTACAAAGTTATTTTTCCAGTAAGAACATCTATCACTATTTTTTACACAAAGCATTTGTTCCTAAATTCTAATTTTGTTATATTTCCTCAAGACTTTACACTACCATGAGTGTACCAAGACTGTGCATGATCAAACACCTTAAAATGAAAGATGCATTCACTGATTTGGATTTGCTGAAGCAGTTTCCCTGACATTTAGGCATAGTGATTTCTTCTTAAATTTCCTTTTTATGGAGACTTTTACTCTATAACTTTGCTTTGCCCTTGCAGTTATTAATATGCTGAGAAAAATCTTAATTTTTGTACTTGCTCCTTGCCTTAGCCAATCTTTTTATAATAAAATTTTTGAGAAACAAACATTTTCATTCATTCAAGAGACTTAGTGTCTCTAGAGTACTAATATAGCAACATTTAGTATTTTTACTAGCTCATTTTATTTCTATTTTTTGGAAACAAAGTATAACAGCATACTATTTTTTATTGATAGCCTCCAGTGAAAAGCTAAAACAAAATGTTTATGGAAATCTGAAGGGACCTGTAAGAAATGTCAGAGGCAGATCCACTTGATAGACACCCTAATTTCCATTATTCCATCATCATGTTCTATATTTATTAAATGGCTGCTATTACAAACAAAATTAGCCAATTTGGCCAGCATGGTGGCTCATACCTGTAAACCCAGCACTTTGTGAAGCCAAGGAAAGTGGACTAATTGAGCCCAGGAGTTTGAGACCAGCCTGGGAAACATAGCGAAACCCCATTTCTATAAAAAACAAAAAAATCAGAGAGGTGTGACGGTGCGTGCCTATAGCCCTAGCTACTAGAGAGGCTGAGGTGGAAGGATCAGGTGATGGAGGCTGTGGTGAGCCACTGCGCTCCAGCCTGGGTGATAGAGTGAGACCTTGAATCAAAAAACAAAAGCCAATTTGCTTCAAATCTAAACATGGTAAAAATTAATTTCAAATATGAAAGAGTGCATGAAAAACAGGAAATTTTTCAGCATTGCCCTCATTCTCTTTGGAGACGTCATTTCTACCTCAGACCACTTTATTCTATGCCCAATCGATACTTTTAAATTAATGTCACAGGAATAGATATTTATTTAGTTATTACTTTGATTTTATTATATAAAAAAACAACCAAAGAGTGTGAAGTTCGTTGCCATTGTAATTCACATTATATGAAATGATATAGAACACTTATGTGGACAGTCTAAATCTGAAAATAGATATGGTAAATTTGAATATATACTGGGGAGAAATGTTTTCCATTTATTTATTCATTCATTCATTCAATAATTTTTTATTTAGCTCATGTTAGGTTCAAAAGATTGCTGCATAGAATATCCCAAATCAGAATCAATCCAGGAATCTTAAGTCACTGGATTATTAAAGCTAGGCAAACAGAGCGATACATTTTAGTCCTAGTAGAATAATGAATTAGTACAGATTTTGAGAAAGCAATTTTATATTCCCTTGCTCTCAGACTCTCATCAATAAATTGAGAGAAAAAGACTAGATTTTGAGGTACTCCCTCTACATATTCTTTTATGCCTTAATTAAATATCACTGTGGTTTATCATCAAGTTATATTGATGATGCTTTCAATGTTATTTTATTTTACTAATGAGACGCCTAAGACAGGGCAAAGAAATTATAAACCTACTGTTCTGGTAGATTACTCTATTACGGAGGTAACATTTAGGTTTTGGAATGTGAAATTATATATAGAATAACTAGATTTCTAAATCTCAATAGAAACCTGATGGTTTTATCAGACTTTTAGCTCTGCATTTGTGAATGCATCACAGTAACCTTGAGAAACAAATAAACACAAACCCCCCATCACCAGGATTTGACAAAACCTTTGGTTAACAAGTAAACAAGGATTAAATGTTTTACACATTCCTCACACAGATTTTTTCCTTGGTCACAGATGAAAAGTCAACATTTGCAGATGGAGACAGTCCAAATACAATAACACATGGCCACCCTAAGCAGCAGATTCTCTGCCAGAGAGGATATTGCTGTTTGAACAGACTTTATAGCTCACAAAGAATGAAGAGCACTTCCTTCTACATCTTCAGCCTTCTTCTGTGTTGCATGAATATTGGCTGCCTTTCTGTCATCTGTTGAAGCTAATTTCTGAGAAGAAAATTGTGTCTGATAATTTTATTTATTCTCTATTCGTATTTTATATTGCAACCAATTGAATGACAACAGTCTAATGAGACAGACCTTTATTGATTATTTAAACTTTCAAATTTTAACCAAATTGCTTGATGTGAAACACCTTATTTATATTATTGCACATCATATTTACTTTCTTTTACAGTTTGTAATTTCTTTAAATGGTATTTGATGTTTCTGGCTTTAAAAATTCATTCAGACACTGGTGTCTCCTGAATTACTTTGATTTCTAACAGTTTGTATTGTTTCGGAGACAAACTTGTTAAATCTTATTTGATTTATTTTTATGCAGCGAATTAATCCTTAGAGATTAATTTCAGGCTGAAATTTAAGTTAAAAATAAGCCAGTCACTTATCTAGTATTTTTCCCCTTAAAGAAGCTGCTATTGCTTGCCTTAAATCCAGGCCAGTAGTGCACATTGTTGTGAAGTAATTTGCCTCTGCACAATGTCCACTGTTTCCTATAGTTCAAGGATTTAAACAGAATGGGAGACGAGAAAAACCGCAGGTCATTGTCATAACTGTGGACTCTGGCAATTTTCACTTTGAGCACTCGGAACTGCAGTCTTGTTTCTCTCCTTGTCTCTGGGCTAGCATTCTACTTTTCATAATCTTCAGAGGGGATAGAGACTCGCCTCAAGTGATTTTGCATTGAGCAAATTGGGAAAAATGCTTTGCTAAGTTATTAAGAATTTAAACACACACAATATGCTTTAAAAGAAGTCTGAAGGATTATTTTCAAATGGGATAAAACATCGGTTGTGATTCATGAACCTGTAGGTGTATGTGTGTATGTTTACACCTAGATTTTCTTACCGTGATTTTGAATGACTGCATAATAGCTCAGTGTTTCTCAAATGTTAATATGTATGTGATTCAGCTAGGAAAATCATTAAAGTGCAGATTCTGATTCAGTACATTGGGATGAGTCTGGAGTTCCTGCAATTCTGACAACTCCTCAAGGGATAATGCTGCTGCTGTCTAAGGATCACACTTTAGATGCAAGGACAAGGCTGAGCATGGTGGCTCATGCCTATAATCCCAGCACTTTGGGAGACTGAGGTGAGAGGACTGTCTGAACCCACAGGTTCGAGAACAGCCTAAGCAACTTGGCGAGACTGCATCTCTACAATAAATTACGAAAAATTAGCTGAGTGTGATGGTCATGCCTGTAGTTCCAGCTTCTAGGAAATCTGAGACTGAAGGATTGCCTGAGCCCAGCAGGTCAAGGATGCGGTGGCTGTGAGCATGCCACTGAACTCCAGCCTGAGTGACAGACTGAGACTCCGACTCAAAAAAATAAAGACACAATGACAATAGGGCCTATCTCTGTCCTTTCCTAATGGCCTAACAACTAAAGTGTTCAAGCTGCATCATGTAGCAGATTTGGCAGGAGGGCTTTTTAAACACATAAATTGCTTGCCCCCATCCAGAAATCCTGATTCGTAAGTTTGGGTAAAGTCCAAGAGTTTTCAGTCCTAACAAGTTTTTCAGTGCTGCCACATTTTCCTGGTTTTTCCAGTTCATCACTAGACTTTTCTGCCTCAGTTTCCTTTGATGACACCACGCCTTTTCCAGATCCTCAAATACCAAAACATGCAGGGCTGTTTATCCATATACTGCTCCGTGAGCTGCCCCCACTGGGCAGCCAGCACAGCAGCGATTTCACTCCTGCAACCACAAACAACTGGATTCTGCCACCAATCTGAATGAACAGGGAGCAAATTTAACTTCAGATTCTCCAGTTAAGAGTCTAGCCCAGCTGATATTTTGATTTCATCTTCCTGAGACCCCAAGGATGACCAGCAGACCTGGACTCATGAGACACTAAATAGATGAAAGTTGAGATAATAAATCTGTGTTGTTACTTGTGGTACTTTGTTACTGCATGATAGAAAACTTATGCAACATCTGTTTTTTACCCAAATAACACAACCAAGTCTTTTAGTCTATCAACTTGTCTGCAAATGCAACAGCACAAATCAGTCTCGTTTCATAACAAAACTCATTCCACTCTTCCATATTCTGTTTGTCAGTCTCTAATTAGAGGCAGCATACTCATACTCGTTTCTTGTTACCTCTGTAGCAAATTACCACAATTTAGTGGCTTAAACAATGTAAATTTATTTTTCTACAGTTCTAGAAATCAATCAAAAAGTCTGAAATCAGTTTCACCGGGCTAAAGTCAAGGTGTTGACAGGGTTGATTTCTTCTAACCATGAAGGGAAAATTCATTTTCTTCCCTTGTGTTGGTTTCTTGAGGCCATCCATGTTCCTTGGCATGTGACTCCTTCCTCTGTCTGAAAGCACATCATTCCAGCCTCTGTTTCCATCATCACATCACCTTCCCCTCTGACTCCTCTTGCATTATCTTACAGGATCACGTTGATTGTATTGGGTCTAACTGAACCATGCAGGATAATCTCGGAGATCCTTACCTTAATCACATCTGCAAAGTCCCTATTATTATGTAAGGTAACATATTCACATATTCTGGCGACTAATATGTGGATTTGCTGGGGTGAGGGAAAACGGGGAGAATATTATTCAGCTTAACACAGTATTTAAATGCCAAACTTCCTGCTTCCAATAATGTCTGGGTAAAAGCCAGAGAGCCTCTCATGTTTTGATTCCTGCCCAGCTCTCTGATTTCAACCCCCACTTCTTCCCCCATACTACTCTGCCTGTCACACTGAATTTCTTGCTGTGCCATAAATACCAAGCTTAATGTGGTCTCAGGGTCTGGGAATTGTGTTGACAGGCACAATCAGTTTGGTACAATACTGCCTATTAACTATAGATAATATGCAAGCCAATCATTAAGGATAAGTCAGAATAAAAATTAAGTTCACTTAAATGTTCTCCCTTCAAGCAACTGGCACTCAAATATTCTTCTTATTAGCCTTAGAGTAACTCACTCCCTCACTTCACTTAGGAGTTCCCTCAAAAGACAACTTTTCATAGAGACATTTCCTGACCCCCTTTTAAAAAAAATCCTCAACTCATTCTCTATCTGTATCCAACTTTGTTTTTCTTGATAGCCCTCCTACTACCTGTCATAATATATTTATTTGTTAATGGTCTAGCTCACATACTAGAATGCAAGCATCACAAAGTTAGAGAATTTGTTTTTTGATAGTTACACCCTCAACATCTGTTACTGTGGTCTGGTACATTGTAGATAATTATTAGATTTTTTTTGAAAAAAAAAATTTTGTGCTGAACCTCAGAAAGCTACCCCCACCCCAAAAAAGAAAGAAAACGAAAAAAACTATATATAGCATTATGTGGCAAATAACTTCCTTTGAGAAAATTGTTCATAACAGAGACACCTCTGACTTGTACATGAGAAACACTGGTAAAAATTCATAGAATAAATTCTTTCTAAAATAATCCTTGGACTATCTAAACGGTACTAACAGAGCAAAACAGCTGCAAACAAAAGCACGTATATCCTACCTTACTTTAAAGTTGAAGCAACTGGGAATGCCTCAAAGTAAAACATAATTAGGTTGTTTTCTCTATCCCACCTAACCATTTAATCAGGCCAGACAGTTCATAATTCCTTTAACCAGCAGAGCTCTTTAGATGTCTTCAGAAATCCAGATTTACAGGATACGTAACAAAACAATTCTTTAAAGTCTGAGGAGACCCAAGTAATCATTAGCAATTATTCTGAGGCACAGCTCTAGTGAGATTTAGGTAATAAGCAGAATTTCGCCCTTTGGTACAAGTATATTCAAGTAGGTGGGGGTATATTCAAGAAAAATTAAGTTGATTAGCAAATACATTGAAAATGTAAAGGTAGTTTAGACTCTCTATGAACATATTGGCTTGCAATGATAAGGGATGCAATTACTTTTTATAAAGTTTAGGGGAAAAGGTGATTTTTAAAAAGTCTAATAAGTCATATTAGAGTACATCTAGAATATCATTGTGAAATTAATTGCTTAAACTCAGTTGTATATAAAGAAAAACTACTCTAAAATGGGAAGAAATAAAATGTTATATTTTGAAAGAATCTCCTAAGGGAACTGTTGAAAATTTCATTACTCCATTATTGAAAATGGCCTGTATAATAGAGTTTGTAGAGAGAAATCTCGCTCTCTCAGGGTGATACATAGGAGGATTACCTATTCCAATCTAAAATGTATGTTTATCTCTGAACACACCTTGCAAATCCAGAAAAATTACTTCATTAATGCAGGTCTTTGAAAGATAAATTTCTCTCTTAAAATAACAAACATCACATTGAATTTTATACCATCTTATATAAATTTGGCTGAGATTTTCTCCAGGTTTTTTTTTCTCTGTTTATTGCTAATCATCAACTGCCATTTTTTAACAAAAGAAGATAAATTACACCTCTTACTATTTTAGTTACTATTTTATTAGTAGTTTGACCATTAAGCTCTACTATTCAATAGATATATTGTTGCCATGTCATTACACTGTTATACTATGATTTAAGTTAATCATTATTTTTCCGGGATTAAAAATTTTGTTGCAACATCAATGTGCTTTTCAAAAATCTTAAAAAATATGTCAAAATGAAGATAAAATTTGCATGCAAACTTTCAGGAAAGAATGTAGTAAATGTAAAAAACAAAACACAATAAGGGCAGTGGGAGAGACTGCCATTATGTTCTGTACTACGAGGAAAAAAATGTGGGCAAGCAAAATTTGACCTTCTAAAGGTTGTCTTTTTGCTTCTTCTAAGTTATTTCAACAACTTCTTCTGAGGAGTTGTGACTAATTGCATTTACTTCCTATCTAGATCTGCTCTCCCTGTACATTTGCATATATATTTAATTTTTTTTCAATTTGTCTTATTAAAATTGCTCATCTCTTTTTTGTTTATTTTTTTTGTTTGAGCTGGAGTCTCACTCTGTCGCCCAGGCTGGAGTGCAGTGGCACACTCATGGCCACCCCAGCGTCGGCCTGCTGGGCTCCAGCGAGCCTTCCACCTCAGCCTTCCAAGTAGCCGGAACTACAGGCACATGCTACCACACCCGGCTAATTTTTTTTTTAATTGTAGAGACGAGGTCTGCCCAAGTTGCCCAGGCTGGTCTTGAACCCAAGGGCTCAGGCAATCCACTCGTCTTGGCCTCCCAAACTGCTGGGATTACTGGCTGAGCCTACTCATCTCTTAGTAATAACTAATGGTTGACTACTCTGATAAACTCAATAACATTACAATATCATTGACCAAAATAAAATGCTTCGTGTTGTTCTTTGGAAGAATGTCTATATTTCAGTAAGAGTCTTATAAAGTTACTTCCGTCCAAATACATGGGTGCTTGAGGCACAATATGCACGATGAATGGGATTTCAGGTGGAGGACACAACCAACAAATCACAATATGACGGCATGAAAGCATGTCCCCTAATCTGGCATAGCTTGGGCATTTTTCAGCGTCCTGGCACAAAAGAGGTGGCACTCAAAGGGGTTAATGAAGAGAGTTTGGGCAATCTCCTCGGGTCCCCGCCCACTGTGGGAGCTTTTCTGTCCTCTTAATAAATCCTGCTTTCTAAAAGAAAAGAAAAGAGTTTAATGAAGAGACCCTTTATGGAGTGTGGCATGAGAAAGTTAGCTCTAAGGAGTGATGAGACAAGTAAGGACTTGTACCTTCACCCCACACAGCTTGAAGAGGCAAGAAGACAAGATATGCTAGAACTTAGAAAGAGCTATGGAGGATTCAAAATAATCCTTCTAGAAAACCAGAGAATGATGAAACAAAAGAACTCGTAATATAAAAGACAAAAGCAAATGTGAAAAGTTTCTTTTTTTTTAATTTTAGGAATAACCTATATAAAAGCATTGATTGTTAATTACTTAACGTGACCTTTCAATTGGAATCCAAACTTTAAAGGCCTAATTGGTCTGCAAACAATTCCAAAATTCTTTATAGTCATTCACCACTAATCCAATCCAGCACAGTCAACTTGGAAACAATTCTGTCTATTCATAGGTAATATGCAAGTCAATTATTAAGCTAAGACAGAATAAAAATTATTTAAAAATTTAGAATAAGCTTGTGAGTTGGTGAAATGTGAGCTGTTGAGAATGAGTGGTATATTTGATTGTCTTTTTAAGATTTGAGTACAAATTCTTGAAATGTTGCACTTTATGTATTTAACAAAAGTCACACTTTTTGTAAACACAGAGCAATACAAAACAACTAAGCTAGGCTTATATTCATTAGAAGTAAAAATTATTGGTGAATTTATGAATCACAATCTCTGTCTTCTTTATTTCATACAGTAAAGTATGTTTAAGGTGCTTGATTCCTTTTTTGAGTTCTTGAACGGCTCTATGCCTCAGTCTACCACATCAATAAAATCACAAGACAGCTGGCACTTGCCAAATGCTATCAATACTGCTAAGGATGTCAGTTTGTTTCTCTCTAATAGAAGTGAACTGCACAGTGAACCTTTATTTTTTAATCTAGATGACAGTCAAAGGTTCCGAGATCTGTGAACCTTTGACAAGACTTATAAAGTTAAGTTGTTATCTAGAACAATTGGTATGGCTCCAGTTCAAAATCAATCACTGAGAGTATTTTTTATCTAGCTGAAATACTCCCAAATGTTCTCCCATCAGCATGAAATGTAAATGAAACACTAGTAAACAGCACATTTCATGGCATTGTTTCAACTAATAAGTTACTTGGAGATATATTACTTAGGAGAATCTATATGTATATGTAGCCACTTATTTATTGAAAAGCTAGCTATCTTAGGGTTACCTTGTTGACAGTAGTATCATTTAAGTTAATAACTATATTATATGGGCCTTAATTATATTATCAAGATTTATTTTACTAAAATGTGACACAGATAATAGAAGAGGAAATGGTGTTATTGGATTAAGTAGATGATTTTAAGATCACTACATATAGTTTAAATGTTCTCCCTTCAAGCAATGCAACTGAACCACGCTTCTTTCCCTTTCAATGTTTTTATTCAATTAAGAGCATGACTTCTTGGTAAATACTGCTATACCCACTAAAATGTATTCTCCTTTCAACCGAATATGCTGCAAACACCTTAAGCAGGGTTTAAGGTCTTGCATTGCTTCACTCTCTTGCCTGATTAGGCACCTGAAGCAAACTATGAATAAATACCAATGATTGCAAACATCTCTTCAAAGTCTATGGCATAAAGTTGAAGAAAGCCAAAGTCATGAACCAGGAGACATACCTGAGATATTTCTCAGAAGCTGGGAGTTAATTTGCCATTAGATCATGCTACTTGTTATAAAATGAAGATTTTTGTTATTTTTAAAAATCTGCTTGTTTGTAAGGGGTGAAAAGGTTATATTTTAATTTGTTTTTTTAAATGAACAAGAACCCACAAAAGTGAATTATATTTTCTTTATGTAAAGTTCAGATTTTTGAAGGTGGAAGCTGAGCAAATGAGCAAAGATGGTCAGCATGACTGACAGCATTTTTGAATTTATGAAGTCTACATTTTTTGGTTAAGGGTCATCACTAACTTTTCAGGAGCTAGCACTCTTTGAAAGTATGTTGCTTGGCTGGTTGTCTATCCCAGAGCCTTTTGAATCCCAAAGATGTTCTAGTGAATATATGATATCCAAACCTGTTTTCATTTTTTTGTTTAATTAAAATGGCCAGTATAGATGAATAGGTCATGTTTGTTAATATACAGTTCATTTATTTGAAAACAAAACAAAACAAAATCATTATAATTCCTCATGCAAAGATGAGCAAACCCTGTTTGTGTTTCCTGAACTCTCATGAGATTTGAAATTACCTGTTAGTGTTTTCTCTTCCTATGCTGCTTGACATTTCTTCACTGTGTAGCTCATCATGGAGTAGATATTTTCTTTCTTGATATCCATTCTTTGTCTCTTCACTTGCTCAACACCTTGGGTCTGTTGTACTTAACTTTGGTGCCAGTGAACTAGAGTATTCCAGGACTGTAATATAACTGCCTCATCAGCTTTATTAAATTTAAATTATGAGTGAGATGGATTAAAAACACCCAAATCAAATTAACAGGGCTATATATGTGAGATCATGAAGGGTATACTTATGATTATTATTTGAAATTTATGGTAAGTTGGTGTCACATGACTTTTGTTGTTTTCTTGAAGAATATGCCATATTTTTGCTTTTTAAAAATTCTTTCTGTGAGAATAAATGCTGGGGTCAGAGTATCCGAGTCCCTAACAAAATGTATCAAATGAATGGAGAGATGCCAAGCCATTCCAATCTCTCTGGGTAACTCAATGATAGACATCAATTAACCCATGATCATTTGGGCCAGGATGATCAGTGTTGATTGTGAAAATGGCCACAGCTTGGTTTGTCACACATTGTCCATACTGCCTGAGTGTTTAAGGACATTAATCAAATTCTGACACACTGAAGTTCAACTTGAGTGACAGCACTAAAGGACTTCAGGGACTGGAAAGCAGGCTGGATTTAAGGTAAGCTGGCAATATAGCCCTGCTTCTGATTTACCACCTTGCACTGACATCTTTTCTCAAGCTATCTGCTTCCCTCATATCATTAGAGAACCAGACACAGGCCACGTTTCCTCTGTTTACTTAACAGCATACTTTTTGGTGATTGCATGACAGAGTCATTATTAATTCAGGAAATTGTAATTTCAGATACAAAAGTATGGTATATGAGCATTGGAAAGTATATACTCTAAGAACAATGACATGAGATTTCCTAAAGTGGATCCATGATTTCATAATTAATATTTGGTGAACATTTTAATTTCATTTGTATAGGCACAAGTATTCATTCTAAGCTTTGTTAACAAATGCAGATGATTTTTAAAAACTCTATATATTTTATGTTTAAATAGATTACAAAAACTATGTTCTGGTAAAACTCTCTGGCTCTTTCTTAAAAAATTCTTCCAATCAAGCTTAACAGAAAAAATTCTTTACTGTGAATTGTGATACATTATAAGTTTCCATTTCTAAAAGCAAGAATACAGTTTTAACATAACTATTACGATCAGAAGGGAAAGAATTACTACATTTCCAAGCATTAACATATTCAGTGTTTCCTTTTCTTGACAAGAATAGCAGTGAAGATATTAATTATGATATATAACATGACTCCTCAAGACACCTAAAATCCTTGGTCTCTGTGCCCTCTGGTCCTCTTTTGAGTTTGATGACTGGCTTATATATGGGAGAATAAGGAAATGAATCCTAAGAATCACTTTAAATGAGTCTTCACACCCTCCCAAATACTTTTTCAGAACATTTGGCATTACTTCAAAGATTAACTTTAGGAAAGGAATTATTATAACATTTTCTTAAGAAGGATTTACAGTTGCTGTTAAACTTATGCTTTTTCTTGGTGAATTAAATTATTAAGAAACAATTCCAAAAAAGTGAGTCATTTACAGGCAATATCAGGCAATACAAATATATGTATATGTGCATACAAAATTAACACAAATAATAAGATTACAAAAATTGTGTCACTAAAGAAAGAAAGAATTTTTGGTTTCCTTCCAAGGAATTAAAGAGTTTTGCTTTCTTTGGCTCTCTCTTATAATTTGAATTATTGCCTCCAAAGCATAAGTTTTACGGGCAGTGTGGAGATATTTTTATGATAAACTAATTTCTATTTTGTCTTTCTTTTATTGTTTTTGCTTTGCTTTGGAACATATTTTCTTTGAAATCTATGGTTTTAAAATAAAGACAAAATTCAGATATAGTCAAAACAGTCTTTGAGGTGCATCCAGCGTGTCAAGATGCTCTAACCTCAATGAACATGAACGAACTGAGGGAACACACATTTATGTCACCCCACAGCAGTTTGCTTGGTAGTATCTGCTTAGTATCCCTGGAAGGAATGACTGGCAAAATCACGGGGACTACTGACTGTGACTGTCTCTCTTTTCTGTCTCATTTTCTTGGTCCAGCAAATATAGTGAAAGTTGCATCACCAAAATGCTCATACACACATACAATGTGACTTCACTCTATAAGATGATAGCGACTTTCTGTCCACAATTCTGCCCCAGTTCTACTGTCTTTTTATCTTTTCTAAAGAAGGATTGTTAAGGAGGAAGAAAGGAGAAATGTGAGCAGAGTACTGTACAGTAAGACAGCAAACTGTGAAGACCACGGGTAACTCGCGAGCCTGCATTTCCTTTTGCATCTGAGAGAATCCACTGAAGCCCTGAGATACGCAATGTCACTCCGCGATCCTACCATGTTCTCCCCTTAACAAAGGTCGATATGGTGAGTAAGACTAGATGTTTCAGAGCTGTCCAAGATGGATGCTAGAGAGCACTTTCCTTAAAACCATCATTTTCACTAGAAAATATGGGCTCAGAGTGACTTGCCAAAGATCACAGACGACTTAGAACTAGGCCAGTATTTAGACGTTATAATTCAAAAAACAAGGCTGCATGCTTGCTGCATCTCTGTTATTGACAAAAGACATTAACTTTAGATGAATAATGATAATTAAACGACAAAATAAAACCACATGTGCCAATTACAATCGTCTCAAGTGCAAATACAGCCACTGGTTACTATCTATAATAAAACTCTTGAAAAGGTAGAATAGGCAAAGTAAGGCTGGTACAGAAAAGCCAATCGCAAGATGAAGTATTACAGAAAGTTAAATTTCCTAAGCAAACAGAACAATCAAAGTAACTATTTCAATACAGAAACACACTGTCTGTAAACTGGAGTTATTCAGAACACTTATAACTCCACAGTGGTAAACCCAGGTGAGATATATAATCTATCTGTACCAATATTTCTGTGCTAGTCATCAGAACCTTAAAAACGTCTTCATGCTAGCAATAAGTAAGCCTGAACACAGATGCAAACTGAAAGTATCTATGATCTTTCATTCTCATTCTGGTATACTAGGCACCGGTAACGCCACTTTGACTAAGTTACAAATGTGCCCATTTATAACTTAGAGGAATATCATTTATTGATAAGACAGAAACAATGCCTTTAACTAGAAATCTGTTCCACTGCTCAAATTCTGGACAGTAAATTAGGTAAGGTTTCTGTAATACAAATTTGATGTGTATTTTTTACTATGTGTTCCCTAGCTACCTTTAGTTTTATATAAAAGAGATTTGCCATTCCATTCTGGCGATGGATATTTTGGCCCTTGCTGAGGGAGAATACTTATTCAGAAAGCTATTCTGTTAAGATGAGAAAGATGAGCTCTGGTCTTCACGTTTGTAACAGATGCTTCCCAGTTTCATGATGACGAGCTGTCTTTAGTCCGTAAGACCAAAAACCAAAAAAAGTTTCCAGAAGTCAAAATAATTTTTAAGGGCAGAGATAACATTTGTGTATAGTTAAACTATGTCAGCCTATTTCACAGTTAGAGCTGACAAGGTTAAGTTTCTGATTTTCTTTTATTAAGTAAGCCAGGCTTCAGAGAAATACAAGGATGTCTTTATATTATTTGAGAGCTTACTTAGAAGAATGATTTTTAAGAATGATCATGTGCATTTCATTTACATACCACATGCATTTTCTATAGGGTCACTGTTCCTGTTACATATATTTAATCCAAGAATACATCAGTGGGAGGTCCTTCACTTTATTCACAATTGTTAAATCTCAGGCTTCTGGTTTCTATTAATGAATACAAGTACTTTCAAAAGATACTGAGAAAAAAAGTCACAGAATTAGATTAACTATGTGATCTTGTGTCCATGGAGTTTGAATTAGAATGAAATAGCTTTGAAGCAGAGGTTCATTACAATCGTAATGAAGCAAAATTGGCAGATCATTCCCACCTCCTATTCAGAAAACTGACGGGACGTGTGGCTTCTTTTTTCCCCATAATACATCTCAGGTACTTTATTCCTTTCATTATTCTATCAACCTCTGTCCAGTTTCTGGTTGTTTCACATCCAGAAAACTCTAATAGCCTTGTTTTCACCAGCCTCCAGCTTCTCATATTTTCGGTAGTCTACCCTAAATACCAGGGCAACAAATTACATTCCTTCTGTACCACCTTGATGACATCTTCACATGATTTAAAACAGGGCAAGGATGAATAAACTTAAATAATTATCAATCCATATATATATATATATATATATATATATATATATTCTTGACTATGTATTCCATTATTCTATCTTTCCCAATTATAAATCCTTTGAGATTAAGTCATGTAATTCACATTGTTTTATAAACACACATATTGATACCAAGGCAATTCCATATTCCATAGATACATGATTCATTTAAATTCATGATAAATATATTTCTGCTGGTGAAAAAAACTAACAAAGACATTTTGAAATTTTCTTTAATATTTGAACTTTATAGATTAAAAATAAGTGTAGTAAATTTAAGTGTTTTTTTTTTTTTTTTGAGTTGGAGTCTCACTCTGTCGCCCAGACTGGAGTGCAGTGGCCACTCCCAGCCACCACAGCCTTGCCCTGTTGGGCTCCGGCGATCCTTCTGCCTCAGCCTTCCAAGTAGCTGGAACTACAGGTGCGCACTACCATGCCTGACTAATTTTTTTTATTTATTGTAGAGATGAGGTCTCGCCAAGTTGCCCAGGTGGGTCCCGAACCTGCAGGCTGAGGTAATCCACTCACCTCAGCCTCCCAAAGCGCAGGATTCCACGCTGAGCCTCCGAGCCCAGCTTAAATTTTTAATAAACAATTAAAAATACAAAACAAAATGTCTCCCCTCCACCACCCAGCATAAGCAGAAAGCCTTACACCTGCTATTTTTTACTCAGATAACTGCAATACCTTTAACTGGGTTCCCTGCCTTGATAAAAACGTGTTTGTTTGTTTGCTTCTCTCTCTAAGGCAGTCAGAATTATTTTTCTTAATACAATTATCATTTCTAAGCATTAAGACACTCTTTTGATACAAAACCTTAGCAATAGCTTCAACAACCTCCTTACCATACTCTGAAATAATCACAGCAAGTCACAGTTCTAAGAATGTAACGTGTGTTCATTTGCTTTGGATGCCAAGGAAAAACCTCCAAACAACCCTGTTGCCAGACCAACATGTGCTGAACTTTAGATATCAGGGTTGCTTTTGGTGCTTTGGCTAACTTAAATCTCTCATGCTGTTTTATTTTTTATTTTTTAAGCTAAAGTATCTTATTATATATTTGGTGGAAGAAAGGGCAACAAACTACTACTTTTACTAATTTTACTAAATTTACTTTTATTTACTTTGGTTTAGAGGAGACAGGGGAGTAGGAGGCCATCTTGTACAGAACTTTGAGATGCAAATGAAATTATTTTGTCCTGAAATATGTTCTTCGCAAATTTTTTGTTTTTCCTATATGTACTATAGAAGTCATTCTTCAAGAAATGAACTATGTAAATATGGAAAACAGATCATCATGAGAAGCAGCATACCATGAGCTAAAGGACTCTGGATTCTATACTGAGCACCAAGGTTCAAGTACCTGCAGCACAAATACCAGCAGTGCCTTTACCGATTGGAGGTCTTATCTAACTTCTCCATACTTTAAATTCTTCATCTCTAAAATTATGGAGTTTACTATCTGATGCATTATTAGGCTATTGTGAGCATCAAAAATCAACAGAAGTATCAGGTGACAACTGTGTATCACTACAAAAATAAAATGAAAGATCCCAAGTTTTGAAACCTAGAATGAGCTTAATTTTGTTTATTGGTGCCTATGTCTTTAATCTCTATAAAACTGTTTATATTTTTCCACAATCCTTGGAACTGATGTGGCATCATCTGACATCTAATTAATAAGCTTTTAGTTATTTATTAAAGATCGATGTTGAAAACATAAATAAAATATCACTAACCCTTCAAAGATCCCATTAGGTATCCAAAATGGATGTAGGATACTTTATAATTAGTTGCTGCATAAAATTCATCAGTCAGTTTTTAATCTTCTTAGGTTTACTGTTGTCAAAATCAGAAACATTTTATCCCTCTAAAATAATTTTCAAGCATTGAACAAAATGCTTTACCAAAAAGTATCATTTATTATATTTGTTCTTTATTTTTTAGAACAAATATAGAATCAAACTAAGGATATTTTTCAGACATAAATAATGTTGGCTCAGGTCTGTGATTCAGTGGGCTCATGTCATTTAACCTGAGCACCTTGATGGTATCAAAAGGAAAATATTAAGATAGTAAGAAGTGCCTCATCAGTACAATATTGTAGTTTACAGTATATGATGCAAAGGTTAAGGTAGGACATTAGTATATCAGCTATTTTATATTAATATAAAATACAGAAAATTTACAGCATGGTATTATGGCTCAAGTTCTTTGTGAGTCAGAGCCCTCCTAGGCCCTCATTCCTGCTGAGCACTCAAGCAACCCGTGTGAGAGTTGACGTCTGTGTGTCTTAAGGGCAGTGGAGTGGGTTATATTCTTTCCAATTGATCCATGTTAACTGTGAATGGGTTTTCTGCCAGGATAGAGGACAGTCACGGAGTGTGACATGTATGACTGACAGCAGCAGCACAAGTAAGCACTTTAGTGTTTAAATATGATTTCTCCAGTCAAGATGTGATTTTTTTTTCCCCTTAGACAAAGATATTGAATTGAGCTTCAAAGAAATATCAAAGCACATTTTCTTGGAGAATAGCCCTAAAAGTTGAACATTCATTTTTAAACTGGAACATACCTAACAAAAGGAATTTTTAAACCTTATTTTTGAGACTGAACTATAAAAGATGTTACTGTTTTAATTTGGCAGTTTTCAGTTAACCATTCAAAGATGTCATTTTCTAACAGCATTCCTTTTACCATTTTATTTTCGCATTTTTCAACAAAATAAGTTAAAAAGTAATTTATTTTATTTTTAGAGAAAATTCCATAATTTTGCCTTGTGCTAACTCTAGGGGTTTAGAAATTTGTAGAGTTATAATGGAAGAAGTCAGAGAAGAATAAGTCACATCATCCAGCATATATCATTTAACCAAGATAGCTTCGATTCCACACTAAACTGTGTAGGTTCAGTGCTTTTATAAACCATAACTGGAATCAAAGTCCTCAGCCATAGTTGTCTATGTGACTGCGTGCTTAGCAGACACTGAGTACTTAACAATTATTCTGATTTTTACTAAAGTGTATAAAAGCTAGATTAAACTGTTTGAAAAAATGGCCAGGTGCAGTGGTGGCTCATGCCTGTAATCCCAGCACTTTGAGAGGTGGAGGCGAGAGGATTGCCTGAGCCCAAGGATTCAAGACCAGCCTGAGAAAATTGGTGAGACCTCGTCTCTATAATACATCAAAAAATTAGTTGGTGTGGTGGTGCGTGCCTGTAGTTCCAGCTACTTGGAAGACTAAGGTGGAAAGATCATCTGATCCAGTAGGTGAAGGCTGCGGTGGTCATGAGCGTGCCATTGCATTCCAGTCTGAGCAACAGAGTGAGACTCCAACAGCAAAGTTACCATCTACTGACTCTGGGAGCTGTTTAATCACTATTAGGTGAAGACACAATTCAAATTTCAACTAATTTTCCTGCCTCCTCTTACCACCACCCCATTTCCCAGCCCTGTTGCCCTAAAGAATCTGTGTTCAATGTTTTTTCAAACTCCTTTTTCCTTGAGAGAATGTAACACACCAAAGAGAATGTCTCCAGTTGATGAAGAACACCATGATTCATGATGCTCTCTTTCGTCTTTCCCTGTGGCTAATACATGGAATGGGCTTTTAATAAAATGTTCAGGAATCATTTTTTAACCCTTGTCAACCAAAAGAAGCCTTACTGTTTCTCAGCTCTTAATAAAGTATTGTGTTTCTGTGTATTTGCATGCATGTGTTGTGAAGCTTGTGTGCAAATGTAATTGTACACCTGTAGGTTGGATGCAAAGTATAAAAACAGACCTTTCTAAAATGATAGAGACAGCACCATAAACGTGAATTTTCATTTCTAGCTTAGCCAGAATCCACTGAAGCAAAACAGGTATTTCTTATTATAAGAAAAGACTGCACTTCTAGAAAAAAATGTATACCGTTGTAACATCTACAATGAAAAATATCTGGTAGCTGTTCTGAATATAAACATTTTATTAAACACTTAAACTGCATCTTTTCAGTGCTAATTAAATGAATTTAACCCAATTAAAGGATTAGAAACACTTTGTAAGTGCTCAATAGCAAGACTGCCTGAGAAACATTGCACTCCATCACTCTATCCCCTGACACGCCACTTGCACATGGCATGAATCATATAAGTCTGCTCAGTACTTATTCTGATAGTTTCTTCCTGTTTTCTTTTGCTCTTTAAAATCCTCTGGTCCAACAGCTTGGCACTGGCTGCTTATTCAGGATGCTTGCTAATTCACCAAGTAATTGCTCATAGGGTCCCATTTTCAGAATTGAAAGTAGAAGTGGGGAGATCTTCTGTTTCCTGCTGATACAGTGACATATTTAGAAGCAGTTGTCTATACAAGTGTCTGCCTCAGCATGTCCTGAGGCAAAATTCAGCACCCACCATAAGCACTTGCCTGCGCTGCATATTCACCATGTTTCAGACGCTGATCCTTTATGCCAACACCTACTGCGTTTCAGCGAGAGCCCACTGGACAGATTTGTTGTCATCACTTACTTTGTTTTCCACCCTATCCTCTGCTAGGGCAAAAAAAGGAAAATGTAATGGGAGGCGGGGGGAGCCCACCCTTAAGAGAAAAGATCAAGGACAACATAACCTCCAGAAAACATTCTTTAAGATTCTTCTAATATAGCAGGATTAAAATATAGACCTTAAAGGTTTTCAAGGCTTAATTTTTACCTGAGAGGAACATAATCATACAATTCTGCATAAAACAAATGCCTGCAGTATGTTATGTGTTCAAGCACAAATGGCCTATATTCATCACATCCAACCTTAGCACAAGATCGTTCCTGAACTGGCTACTATATTTTAAGCGAAGAGGATACTAGAAAAAATTAGGCTTACATCTGAAATGGTATGAAATTTGTTGAGAATAAATGTATGTTGTGGGATATTTTATTTATGTCTGAGATAATGTCTCACAAATGCACTTTTCCATTTTAAGAGAAAATTACAGTTGGCAGGATCCTGATTAGGAGTTGGTTGAATCAATCTCAGCAAATCATGTACACACATTTTAAACTATGCTGTAAAGAGAAAGTTTGTGTGTGTGTGTATGTGTGTGTGTTTGCGAGTGTGCACACGCACATGTGTGTTTATATTTTAACATACTCAGTTATTTAAGACAAGAATTTACACTGCATAAAAAATATAGGATAAACAAGACCTCAAGATTCCCAGACAACTCAGAAGACTATTCAAAGCAGAGTCTGATTGTCACTGGGAAAATCCAACCTTGGCAAATTCATCAATGAAAGGGATGCAGGTTGGCCAGCACATACTAAAATACTGTTGGGATGCTCTCGGTCTCGGTCTCCAAACTTCATGAGTGCCAGAGGAAAAGCAAATGATTACAATGAATCTCTTTGTTTGGTTTAACACTTGCTGGAATTTCTCACTGGGCATGTCTATACGTGCACTAAGGAACTATCAAAAAAGTGATTCAAAGTTCTCTGAGAATTTGACGAAGTTAATTCTAAAAGTAGCATAGAATGATTTAAAATGTTTTATGGCTTAACGATAAATGCATTTAAACTTGTAACCAACCAAACATGTTGGCAAAAGTTTTATTACTCAGCAAATCTTTATTGATCCCCTAGCTGTTTCAGATGCTCTGCTAGGTACAGGGAATACAGCCAGGAACAAAGCAGCCTATTCCCATGAGGATTATAGTTTAGTGGTGATAAAAGAGTAAACAAGCCAGACTTTATATGGGAACTTCGGAGCAACAACTTTCTTGGCAAGAAAGCGAAGGGACTTCACTTCAGGCACAATATATTTATTTAATTTCTAGTTCTATTTGGGGTAGGCTTTAGAATAATTTAATGGAAGTGGAGGGGGGACTCTACGTTGCCTCCTTGGCAGTGCAGTGAAATGACTGAACACTAGCTTAAAGTAATTGCAGACTGTGGTAAATACTGTAAAGCAAAGGAAAAGTGCAGTGAGAAAGAACAGTCGAGAATAAAAGTTGCCCGTAGGTGTTTTCTAAAAAGCAAAGAGATGGCTGCTCTGGTGGTTTCAGTAAAAAGAGAATTCAAGGTTCTGAGGGCTCCTTGGCTTACATAGAAAAGAAGTGCCCTTCAAATGTTTGAGGCATCTAGAAGTACTAAGTTACTCTCCACTATGAAGTGATGTTACTGTGCCCATACAGGGAGATGGAAGGGACCAGGAACAAAAAGAAGTAAGGTGTATGAGCGGGAGCATGCATAATGTTGAATCTACTCTGGCCTTTAGTCAACTCCGGCCAGGCCATCAGAGTGTCTTGCCTATGAACAGCTTCACTTCGTCAAAAAAGAATGTTGCCAAGCCCTTTCATTAATACAGTCTATGGAGTTCTGACAATTCTTGGACAGATGGAGTTCACTAGTTGTTTAGTGACTTATTACTGTTATGTTAATTAACTCGCTCAAAAAATACTGATTCTACAAACCCCAGTGACGGCTCTAGGGAAACAGATTTTCAAGGGACACATACAAGTCTTATGAGTGAAGCACAGAAGTCAGCAGACAATGTGACATATGCTAAGACAGAGAATACCCAAGTGCTATAACAGTACTCAGGTCTGGCCTCTCCAGAGAAAGATGGTCAGAAAGAGAATTCTGGGAGAGGTCGCTCCTAGTGTCTGGTTCATATTAAGGGTATCTGAGGTAAGAGGAGTCAGAGGAGAAAGGGATCGAGCATTATGCATTAAAAAATCACACGTTGGCCGGGCAGGTGGCTCAAGCCTGTAATCCCAGCAGTTTGGGAGGCTGAGGCGAGAGGATTGCCTGAGCTCAGGAGTTTGAGACCAGCCTGGGCAACTTGGTGAGACCTCGTCTCTACAATAAATCTAAAAATAAGCCGGGCATGGTAGCATGTGCCTGTAGTTCCAGATACTTGGAAAGCTGAGGCAAAAGGATCATCTGAGCCCAGCAGGTCAAGACTGCAGTGGCCTTGAACGTGTCATTGCATTCTGTTCTGAGTGACAGAGTGAGATTCCGACTCAAAAAAAATTACATGTTATCTAGCAAAATTCTAAAGAAAGGTTTGTATATAGAAGTGAAAATGTATGTACTTATTAACTCGGCTCTTTTACAGAACTAAACAGGGGTGTGTTTGTCACTGATAACTGAGACAAGCTCATCTCGATGCAATTCAGGTTTGACTCTCTTAGCATTTATGACATTATTTGCTCTCCTACATTAATGCTGACAGATGCTTGGTTTATATTTAACCCAAAGGTGGCATTTACCACCGCAAAGAGGCTTAATTATGATAGAACTGAAAACATACAAGTTTCCCATTGCAAGAAAGACTTTCTTACTACCACATGCCAAATATGAGGTAAAATAAAAAGACAAGAATCTGGAACTGTTATCTGAGGTAATAGAAATTAGCATGTAGTATGTGCAGATCTGTAGGAACAAGAATAGTGTAATAGTCATGGAATAGTTGTCAAAGAGTAAGATGGAGATTTTATTTTTAACTTGGTCCCAGACATTAACTGCAGGAGACATCATCAGAAATCTGAAATTCCCTTTGCTACACCAGCACAGAACTGAGGTAGAAATGATAAACTAGGCACCCCCCGTGAAGGCCAGACCAGCAGGGATGCCATGTTCTGCACAACACAGCCGCCAGCAGCTGTCCCTCGGCAACGCTCCTTCTCTTGTCTTGGAGTAAACAGCGGGGTCCCCAAGGACCAGCCACTTCAATGAAGGGGAAAAATTACTCTAGATAGAAATTTTAAAATGGACCTAAGAACAAAGACCCTTACTTTTGATTTTGTTTCTCTTTTTTTGTATCAAAATTGCAGGATTTAAAAGAAAAAACAAATAAAATAGACCTTGTTTCAGAAAACGATTTTATAGAGTTATTTTTGTTGATTAGAAAGAACAGGCATAAAGAAAAGGGTTGATAAAGCATGTTTGTCTCAGTGCTTAGAATATCTATTAGTAGCAGAATGCTTAATCCATAACAGAATGATTTAAGTTCAATTTTGAAAAAAAATATATGTAACCCTGTGGTGGCTAATGTTCTATGTAAACTTGGCTAGGCCACAGCACCTAAATATTTGGTCAAACATTAACATGAATATCACTGTGAAGGTATTTTTTAGATGAGATTGACATTAAAATCAGTAGATATTTTATTGACATGTAATAATTATACATAATTATGGGGCATATGTAATAGTTTGATATATTCATACAATGTATAACTATCAAATCAGAGTAATCCAGAAATCCGTCACCTCAAACATTTATCATTTATTTGTGTTAAGAAATTCTAAATCTTCTCATCTAGCGGTTTTACATGCATGCATATAATACATTGTTGTTAGGTATAGTCACCCTATTTTGCTATCAAACACTATAAATTATTTCTTCTATCTACCTGTATTTTTATAGCCATTAATCAATCTCTCTTCTCTCCCCTTTTACCCTGCTCTCCCCAGTCTCTAGCAACCACCTTTTTACTCTCTACCTCTATGAAATAAACTTTTTTAGCTCTCACATATGAGTAAGAACATTTGATATTTGTCTTTCTGTGTTTGGCTTATTTCACTTAACATAAACTCCTCTAGTCTCATCCATGTTGGTGCAAATGACAGGATTTCATTCTTTTTTATGACTGATGAATAAGTAGACTTTGAGTGAGGCAAATTACCTCCATAATGTTCATACCATCAATTGAAGTCCTCAAGAAAATAAAAGATGGAGATTCCCGATAGAAGAAATTCTGCCTCTAGACTGCAACATCAACTTTTCTTTCCAGGCTGCTCTCCTATCAGGTGGAATTTGGATTTGCCAACCTCCACAATCATGTGAGCCACTTTCTTAAAATAAATCTCTCTCTCTCTCTCTCTCCCTATTTCTTACTCTCTCTCTCTCTCCCTATTTCTTACTCTCTCTCTCTTGATTTCTTACTCTCAGAGAGAGACAGAGAGAAAGAGAGAGAGAGAAATGATGTGTATCTCCACATTATATTGTTTTTTTCCTCTGGAAAATTTAATATGAATGCAAACCCTCATAATAAGCACGTCTTCACTTTTTTTTTTAAAGTTACTTTTTCAGATCCTACTATACAACTAATTTTTCTTTACGACTGACTTTTGATATTCATTTAGTGGAACATTTTCGACTCAGGTCACAAACTCCTATTATTTTCACAACAAAAATGTTTCTCTTGATTTATGTTTTATGAAGAACAGATAATGGCATGGACTTTTATATTTAAATCTGTAATTACATACTTTAGGGATGACCCTGTCATCCTGCAACTACCTGAAATAACATTTTAATGTTTTGTAGCATATTTATATTCATTAATTATATATTATTGTATTCCACCCCCTGAAATAGGCATTTATACACCTACCTAGTAGACAATAAAATAATATAAGAGTCTTGCCCAAAACTTCATAAAATATTGCATTGTTAGGACTGAAATTCATCTAGGGTACTGAAAATCCTTGGCTTTTCAATCATATCATAGTCTTTTAAATCAAAAGCACAAACTATGAAATCCTTACTATTTGTTTCAGACTGCTGTTGCCTGTGAACCCAGAAGGACCTATAAAAGAAAGCACTGGGTAGTCACCCTTATCCAATGAGCAAATGTGCTTCTGCTTTCCTTAAAGTACTACATTTCTGGACCGTAATTTTCTCCTCATCACTTGATATTTGAAAATTTTCTCATCTCCTACTTTTTCCCTCTTAACGTGGATCCTGCTCTAATGTTTTGTACATGTGTGATTCACTTAGCTTTTATATATTTCCTATCTTGTTAGCTTGTTTAGATATTAGTATTAGTGATAATAAACCAGGCACCATGACAAGTATCTGACATACATTATGTTATTTGATTCTTAACTTTGTGAAGTGGGGTCTTCTCCTCCTCCTTCCCTTCCTCCTCCTTCTTTTTCTTTTCTTCTATTTTAATTGTTTTTTAATTTTTTTTAATTTAAAGGTGTGGGGCTCAATTCAGGATTAGGTGAATAAATGATCATCATACAGGTAAAGCTTGGGCCTCCCTTTAGTCCCCACTTTGCCTGGTGGTCTCTGTCATCCAGGATGGAGTGCAGTGGCACAATCACGACTCACTACTGCCTTGACCTCATAGGCTCAGGCCATCCTCCTGCCTCAGCCTCCTGAGAAACTGGGATTACAGAAGTTTGCCACCATGCCCAGTTAATGTTTTTATTTTTTGTGGAGACGAGGTCCCACTATGTTGAACTCCTGGGACCCAACAATCCTCCTGCCTCAGCCTCTCAAAGTGCTGGGATTACATGCATGAGTCACCACACCCAGCCAAGGTGGGCTTCCTTATTCTTATTTTGGCAAAGAAGACACAGCAAATCAGAAAGACACATTAATCTGCACAAAAGAACTGAGCTAGTAAGTGGCCATGCTACTATTTAAAACCAGAGATGTCTGATTCCAAAACTTATAGTAAGCCACAGTGTTAGGCAGGATGAAATATTCTCTTACTGTGCAATGCGGTTTGACCCCACAACCTTTCTTCTCGCCAGTTTTTATGTTATGATTTTTAACAATAAATAAGAGGAACTTGACTCTTCTCTTCATAAGCCAGTAAAATACTAATATAAAGTACAAGGGGCTTCTACTGTATTTGAAAGTGTGGTTTCTGGAGGCCTGTATTGTCAGTCTTGAATAAGGCTCGCTGCATAAGATCCGTGTAGCAGTGACCTGGCCTCTGGCAGAGCACACACTGGAAAATCCTGTGAGAAGTGATGTCCAGTTCCATTCCCCAGCATCGTCCGGGCTGGGGCCCCTTCTAAAGATAAGCAGTCATGTGTGGTAATGGGCGCATAATAGAAAAAGAACACTTCCAAACAAACACAGACAAGAATGGCCCATCTAAGGACTCTGTCGGAATTCACCCCTACACTCCATGGCTGAGAGTACTACTTTAGAATGTATTAGCTGTGTCAATTTAAGCTTATTTTTAAAATATGTACACAAAACAATTTGCCCTATATTTCAGCACCCCACTCTAAGGTTTCAAGTTGCAGGATGTCATTTTGGTTGTTTTGTTTTGTTTGGTTGGTTTACACAATCCATGGTAAGGCACCAACTGAGAATACATTTTTGGACTGCCAGAAGTAAGTTTCAGTACTAAATGCAAAATCACCATGTAGACTTGATTTAGCCTATGGTTTATACATTAGAGCTGGTCAGACTGAGTAGAGATGATGTAACACTCTGAAAAAACCAAAGCTTTCTCAATTATCTTAATAGAGATCATGGCATAAAAATAGTTTATTTATTATATGTTTATAAAAGAAGAAGATGTTAATATAAAATAGCCTACAGGTGCTTTTTTAAATGTTTCCGATGAAAAGAAATTTAATTAAATGACTCTTTAGGATGATGTTAGAAGGAAAATTCCATGCTCCTGATTTTAGAAACTCAAAGTACCATTAAAAGCATGGAGCTACAATCATCAAAACAGCCTGGTATTGGTACAGGAACAGGCACATAGACCAATGGAATAGGATCGAGATTCCAGAAGCAAAATCTCAATTTCTCAACCAACTCATCTTTGACAAAGCCTCCACCACCTACCAATGGGGAGAGGAGAACCTATTCAGTAAATGATGCTGGGAAAACTGGCAGACCACATGCAGAAGATTGAAGCAGGACCCCTATCTATCCCCATACACAAAAATTGACTCCAAATGGATTAGAGACCTAAATGTAAAACCTCAAACCATAAGAACTTTAGAAAATGCAGGACATACCCTCATGGAAATTGAAACTGGCATCCAATTCCTGAACAAAACCTGAAACCCACAGGCCATAAGAGATAAGATAGACAAATGGGACCTCATTAAACTAACAACTTCTGCAATGCCAGAGA
>CAUYQG010265789.1:0-13363 GCA_963574415.1 Tarsius wallacei
ATTTATTTAGAAAAATAGACTCTGAATTCACATTCACCCCAGGGCTGTATGGGATGACAGTAAGGAGACTCCTGAGATGAAAGGTTTGGTATTTGAGGGGCTGGAGGCAGAAGCCAGACTCTGTCCTTCCAGACTCTGCCAGAGTGAAGTGGCCTGGCTCCCCTCACGTCTTTCCCTTCAGTAGTCTTCGGCCATGGCCAGTAAGACAAGGCTGGTCCAGCCCTGGAAAGGGCGGCAGCCCATGCCCCGCCCGTCCTGGTCACTGTACTGCTCCCACAGGAAACCTGTAGCCTGGTACTGCTGCCATACATTGCCTACCACATTGGCACGAAGCTCACTGTGGAGTCTGGCAGCCCGGGCCTGATGGGGACCCTCCAGATGCCCGTAGTGGTGGAGTGCCCCCAGAGCCAGGTAGTTGACATTAAGCCACACAGCGCCCCTCCAGTAGGGAGGGTCATGCTCTGAGTTGTGCTGGCCATAAAAGGGGCTGGAAGCTGCAAGGGACCGCAAACCAAAGGGGCTCCAGAGATGACGCCTGTCAGCTAGAATGTCCAGCAGAGGCCCAAGGCGGGATGAGTTGGGGTCTAGCAGCCGCAGGAGAAAAGGAAAAAGACTGACATAGCCCAAGGCATCCACATGCTGCAAGCGAGGTGGGGGCCGGCCCACCACCCTAACTAGCCCCTGAGGGGGCCTGGGCTTCAGCTGTACTGCTTTTGTGTGATTCCCAAAGTCTGCAAATGTTCCTAGCTCTGGGGCCCAGTGCAGTTCATCCAGGCTCTCTTCGGCCTCTAGGGAGGCAGCCAGCGGGCCCAGCTCGGCAGCCACCTCGGCCTCTCCCAGCTGCTCTGCTAGCTGTGTCAGCACACGGGCACCCAGTGCCACCCAGCACCGCAGGTCTAAGTGCCGCTCGGTGGCTGAAGGGTGTGAAGCCCGAGGGTAGTCATCCAGCCCTGAGGGCAGCGTCTTGGGGTTCAGTAGGGTTGGCAAGGCTGGGTCTCGTCCCCTCCAGCGGTAAGAGAGCGGCACGGGACCAGCCTGGCTCTGATGGAGCCAGGAGAACCAGGCATGCAGGCGGGGGAAGGCCTTTCGGAGGAAGGCCAAGTCAGCTGGGTCACCACCCGCTAGCATGTGGGCTACAGGCAAAAGCAGGGTTGGGGGGTTGGCGTGGGCTGCCCGTTGCACCAGGAATTCTGGAGGCACCCGGGCTCGGGCCTCATCCCCCAGTACTTGCTCCCGCCCAATCCAGCCATCAGCATTAAGCAGCCCCAGCCAGTGGCCTAGGGCTTCCCGGGTGAGGTGGGGATCCCACCGCTGGACCACCAGCTGGTGAAAGCCCTCATCCCAAAGGAAGCCTCGTGGAAAGAAGGACCGGGATGGCACTGCTGTGAAAAGCGGGACAGGTGGAAAGAGGGCTGGGTCCACCTTCTGCTCAGACCCTTCCATCCCCATGTCTGGCAACACCAGGCCCTGACCGTAGAAATAGCCAATCCCACCAAGAAGGCCACTGAGGGCAGCCTGACCCAAAGCTTGCTCCCCAGGGCTCAGGCCCTTTTCCTTCAGGTGGAAGGTCTTCTCAAAGCGCTTCCTAAAGGCTTCAGCATGGCGCTCCAGAGCCTGGGTCAACAGGCTTCCGGCCAGCTGCCCTAGGGCTTGGTTTCCTCCTGCCTGGGCACTGCCTGACTCAAACACAAACTCCACAGCAAAGGGGACTTTCAGTGTCACCTGCTGTATCAAGAACTGCCCTTGTCCCTGCCCTTGCCCACTGGGGTCTCTGTCCTCCCACTTCAGAGATCCTGGCAAACCGAGGTAGCGTTCAGGGGAGGCCCCTGGGGGCCGATGTTGAAACCAGTGGCTCAGACGACTCTTTACCATCTCTGTCAGCAGTGGCAGTCCTGGGTTGGAGGACCAGAAGACATTGTAGCTTGAAGGGAAGAAGAAAGATAAATATTATTCAGGACGAGGTGATGGAGATTATGAAGGGAAATATGAAGTGATCGGAGTCAGGTTGGAAAGTCTTGTGCAGGGAACATGGAGACCAATGAGAATGGAAATAATTGGTGGAAAGAAGGTAGGGTGGGGAGGTAGAAATCAGGCTAAGTCAGCATCCGAACTACCCCTACCACCACCCCACACTCTCCCCCCAGTTACCTGCCATACTTGGGGGCGGTATCCCCTGGACTGGTTGGTGGCAGAAGCATCAAGCGGAAGTCACCAAGTTCACTGGTATGCCCACTGATGAACTTCAACTGCCCCTTGGCCCCAACCTCTGGTTGTAGGACTTCCTTGCCATCTGTCACCACATAGAAGAACAGGGAGACCAAAGGGAGGGCAGAGGTACCTGAGGCCTGAGTGACCAAGGAGGACACAGAAGAACAGCATTAGATTGGCATTCTCTCATTATCAGCCTTAGTGGGGGAAAGGGATGCCAGGCAGGAGTAATGCGGTCAACAACATACATCTGGCAGTGCTGAGGGTAGCAGGTACACCAGTGGGATGGGATAAGATTGAAAAGAGACTTGCACAGGGTGCTCTGGAGATAATAAGGTACTTTTGTGCTGTGTGCTACGCTAAGAACACTACAGTTTATTTCGTTTAATTCTTGCAATCCTGAGTTAGGTGCTATTATTATATCCACAATACAAAGAAGAAAATCAGGGCTTAGCGACGGTAAATAGAGATGGTCCAGCCGGCAAGTGTTTACGGCAGGATTTAAACCAGGCAGCCAGACTCAGACGCCTGCTGTTAACCCCGACTTCACGCTGCATTTGCAGGCAGCAAGGGAAGGATGGAGGGAGTCCGGGCTGAGAAAAGGGTGTCCTGAGGCCCTGACCTGAGGCTCTACAGTCACTCTCCAGCTCCAGTCCCCTCCGTGCTGACCCCCGGGTCTCTTGACGAACTCAGTGGTGAGCCTTAAGGCCCCATCCTGGATGTGTTGCCGCCCGAAGGAGAGACCGTCGTGGAACTCCCAGCCATAGGGACCCACGCCGTCCCCCTGCTCACACGTGTGCCTGAGCTTAGGGGTCCCCGGGGTGGTGCCCTGCTGCGCCCACATCAGTCCTGGGGGTAGAATGGCCACGTAAGTCAGAGAGCAGGGGACCTGTCCCTTTGGATCTCCGAGAACTTCGGGGTCAACCCTCTCTTAACGCTGCTCCGCTCCTCCCCACCCTTGCTCTGGCTCGAGGCTGGGGCGCCCTGCCTGCCCACCCTTGGGCCCGGTTACCGGTGAGGAGGGGCTTCGGGCTGCGAGTCTTCATGCCGAAGTAGACGTGAGGGCGGTAGGTTCCCCAGAAGAGGTCCGGGGCCACGGCGGGGAGGGAGGAGCCGAGGGGCAGTGCAGGAGGCGCAGAGTGCAGCGTGACCGCCCGCCGCGCACGGTGCCATGCCAGTACCCAGCGCCCCGACAGGCCCAGGGCCACAGACAGGGCCACGACGGCCAGAGCCACGCCCCCGGCCGCGCCACGGGCCCCGCCGCCCCGGCAGTCGCGTCGCCCGGGGCCGCTCCGAGCCGCCCTCTCGGCCGTCCGCGTCCCCTCTGCCAGCGCCGCGCGCCGCCGCCGCTCGCCCCGAGCCATCCTGCAGCGGAGGCCGGCGTCTCGGGAGCGCGGCGAGGCGGCAGTAGAGCCCGGGGTCGGCCTCGCCTCTACGGCCCGCGCCCCTGGCCCAGGCGACCTCCGTCAACCGCACCGACCAGCCCGCGCCTGTCGCTCCACGTCCGCCTCCCGCCGGAAGTCCCGCCCCGCCACGTCAGGCTAAGTTCCGGCGCCCGGAACCGCGGTCGCCGGCATGGAGTAGGCGCGCCCGCTGGGCGGGCCCCTGGCGGGTTCCCCGCGCCTGCGCCAGTCTGACGTCCTAGTGGATTTAGTCTAGTGGATAAAACCAGTCCCGCTTTGGGCTTTTTTGTTTGTTGTAAGTGACGACCATCTGTTAGGAACCTGAGACGCTAACCCAGGTGTGTTACATTTAACCGCTCCGCCCCAATCAGGTGGCAGAAAACTGTGGCCCGGTGAACACAAGTAACAGCCCGGACCGTAGACAGGCTGGCAAGTGACTAGCTTCAAATTCGTGTGTATCTGAGTCAGGCTGGATCACTGCTCGCGCCCAGTGCCTTCTTTCCTAGTGGAGTTAATACAGGAGAGGACGTAAGAGGAAGGCTGGGGTCTGGTTCCAGGTGTGTGTGTGTGCGTGTGCAAAAACGCGCGCGCGTTTTTGCAGTCGAGGAGAGGACGTAAGAGGAAGGCTAGGGTCTGGTTCCAGGTGTGTGTGTGTGTGTGTGCGCAAAAACGCGCGCGCGTTTTTGCAGTCGGAGTCTCATTCTGTCGCCCAGGCTGGAGTGCAGTGGCACGCTCACGGCTGCCGCAGTCTCGACCTGCTGGGCTCAGGCGAACCTTCCCCCTCAGCCTTCCAAGTAGCTGGAACTACAGGAGCGGGCCGCTATGCCCGGCTAATTTTTTTTCGAGTTGGAGCCTCAATCCGTCGCCCAGTCTGGAGTGCAGTGGCACACTCACGGCCACCGCAGCCTCGACCTGCTGGGCTCCGGCGATCCTTCCGCCTAAGCCTTCCAAGTAGCTGGAACTACAGGCGCGCGCTACCACGCCCGGCTGGTTTTTTTTTATTTATTTATTGTAGAGATGAGGTCTCGCTTGCCCAGGCGGGTCTCGAACCCGCGGGCTCAGGCAATCCACTCACCTCAGCCGCCCAGAGGCGCGGGATTACAGGCTGAGCCACCGAGCCTGGCTCCAGCTGTGTTTTTAAGCGACCCTGTGACTTCAGACAAGCCTATCACCACTCAGCCTAGGATTTCTTATCTAGATGAACTCTAAGAGGACCATAATGGTAGTGCGGATACTATGGAAGGCATTTCCCCCTTTACAACCCAGAAGGCAAAGGGGGTTAGGGAAAGGATACCTTAGAGCCAGATCACAGAAGGCTGTAGGAAGGAGGTAGCATTTGTATCTCAGGTTGATCTAGAAGAGTCAACATTATTTGATGGCAGTTTAGAAATGCAACTTAGATTCATAATCACTTTTCACAAGCACAACATGAGGTATTTTCATACAGTTGAAGTCCATCCCATCCTAAAATAAGTATCCTACTCTATATTCTTATGCCCCTCTAGCTATTATCGCACTCCGCATTCAAACTCATTATACAAAACTAATGCATTATGCTATAGGTCCACTTATATGTCACTATAATCTGACTTCTGGCCCCACTTGGTAGAATTTTTGCTCACTCAACCTAAAACCCAGTAGTCAGTCCTGTTATCTTACTTGCTACCACTGCACTTGTCTACGACTCTATTGTAGCATGTATCGCATGCCTGAGTTCCACTACTAATCTTTGTATCTCAGCTGGGCACGGTGGCTCAGCCAGTAATCCCAGCACTGTGGGAAGGTGAGGCAGGATTGCTTGAGGCCAGGAGTTCAAGACTAGCCTGGGCAACATAGTGAGACCTCATCTCTACAAAAAAACCCAAAAATTAACTGGGCGTAGTGGCACACACCTGTAGTCCCAGCTACTTGGGAGGCTTAGGCGGGAGGATCACCTGAACCCAGGATATTGAGGCTGCAGTAAACCCTGATCATGCCACTGCACTCCAGCCTTGGCAATAGAGACTCCAACTAAAAAAATAATCTTTGTATCTCATACAAAATCACAATTCTAGGCATAAGGTAGATACTAAACATTTGTAAATTCAACAAATGTTTACTGCACACTCTATCACATCATGCAAGGTGCTGGGGACCCAGAAAACATCTCCAACCTCAAGTGCACAATCTAGAAGCACAATGCCAGCACTCCATCCATGCTGAACCAACCCCATCTTCACAGATGTGGAAAGAGTGGTTAAGACTGGCCCCAAATTAACAGCTAGTTAATCATGGAGCTGGGAACTCAAATCCAGGTTGTCAGTGCTTTTTCAACTTTACAATAAAGCCTCTTTGATAATAGCACTTACTATGCTCCCAGCAATGCTGTGGGCACTTTACAGATATTAGCTCATTTAATCCTCTCAACAGTCCTATGAGGAAGGTACTACCATCTCCGTTTTCCAAACGAGGAAACAGGCACTGATAGATTAAAAAATCTGTCCAAGGTCACTGTCCAAAGCTATTTAAGGGCAGAACTGGGATTTCAACACCAGGCAGTGGGTCTCTTTACTACACTCTACTGCCTTCTGGAAGTTTTCTTATATAAAGGGGGAAGGGAAAAACAGTTATTTGAAGACAATATCCCCTTAGGCAGGAAAAAGGTATAATTATGCTGTAGGAGAGTCACAGGAAATGTATTTGGCAAAGTGCAAAGTACACAGCAGCCACTGTGTAGACATCTTTGATTGCCCAGCTGAGCATTCTGAAGTTCTCTAAAGCAGGGGCTTTCAACCATTGTTTCCTACAACCTATAGTAAGAAATAATCCTAAATTCCAACCCAGTATGTACAGATACACACATACCTCTCTCATGTTAATATATATACCTGATTATATGTTTAAAACTAAAATTTTCTAAAATAATACTTCCCATTCTATGTGGTGTGCATTCTGATAATTTTTATTCTACTTTTTAAAAAAGATTGATTTAAACACCTATATTGATTTCATGATCCACACTAATGGGTGTTTACCAACTATGAAAAACACTTTAGGTACTGTTTTCTGAAACAGGTAGTAGTGAGAGATAAAACCAATTATGTGCTTTGGAAGGATAAGATTAGACAGCAGCAAAAATGATTAGAAAAAAAAAACAGGTGGAAGAATGCAATTATTATAGAGGAGAGTGGATGGGAGTGGAGAGCATTTCAGGAGCTTTTAAAAAAGGCAGAATATTCTGAATTGATTGACCAGATATGCAGAGAAAGGGAGAGGGCAGAACCACAGACAACACTGTGTTTCTAGCCCCTGTAGCTGGGCAGATGAAGTGCCTTTAAAAGCAATGGGGAAGTCAGGGAGAAGAGGCAAGCATATGTGTAAGATTATAAGTTCTATTTTAGACAAAGGGGTTAGTGGGATTTGGAGAAAAGTGGTCGTAGATCACCTGACTATAGCACAGAAATTGGGATTAGAACTAAACAAAAAGAGGTTTAACCTCAGAGAGGGTAGTTCATGAAAATGAGATACCCCAGAAAAAAACAGAAGAAAAAGGATGAAGGTAGTACTCCTATATGGTTAAGAAAAGAAAAAGGACCCAAGAGGGAAAGAGGGGATGATTTAAGAGTGGCAGATGCTACTAGATACAAAGATAAGGTCTGAGAAACAGCACTCTGTCAGTGTTCTTTCGCACCGGATTTGGTAAATAAGTGCTAACTTGAGTGACTGGTGGCATAAGCCAAATTCAGAAGGGTTAAGAAGTGAGTGATAGTAAGAAAGCGAAATAAATTCAAGTCTGTCCAGACACCACCTCCCCATCTTGTCTTGCCCCAGAAGCAAATATTGTAGCCGCAGAGCTCTTTCCTTTCTCCTCGCTCCTGCCCCGCAACGTGGCCCTCCAAACAGTGATCTGAATGGATTAAGTCAAGCTCTTCCTTCTTAGCTACATGTCGTAGTCCAGGCTAAAGTCAGCTTGTTGGTCTCTTTGGTGCCGTCAGCGCCGAGTAGCAGCGCCTGGCTTGTCCCCGCTGCTCGCTCCCTCCCTGGCCTGGATGTGGGAGATGAAGGCAGTGAGCATTTCCAGAGCGGTGAGGTGGGCGCCGCGCATTATCAGGCGATGCCCGTCTCCTGGGGAGGAAACAAATGAATCAGGCACGGGAGTCGGGGGTGCGCAGTAAAGCAGGGCGGGGGCCGAGGGGCGCGCTGGCTGCTTACTGCCCCCTCCCACCCGTCTTCCGACCCGAGCCCACCGAACAGTACATCCACGCAGGGCTCGGAACCGTCGTGTCTCACGTCCGCAATCACTGAGCAGTTGAGATTGGTGGAGCGGACCTTCTCGCTGCTCACTGCCTGGAGGAAAGTTCTACGGAGGGAAAAATGGCGTGAGCGTCGGGGCCGAGGGGCTAAAGTCCCGACGGAAGGAAGGCACGCCGTTTCTCGCCGCCACCCTCCTCCCGCGTGTACCTTGTCGATTCCACATTCTTCTCGAAGGGGCAGAACTGAACCCGAACCTGCTTGACAGACCGGAGCCCAAACCGAGCCAAGGCGGCCGCCATGATGACCTCCGCCCCGGAAGGACTCGCGCGGACGGAAGTGCCGGCTGTACGAGAAGCCGTGATTGGCCGGGCTTCTGCAGCCTGCCAGCCGCCGTGGGGTAGCGACTTCCAGCTGCCAGGCGCGCAGGCGGCCTTGGAACTGCTGCCCAGACTCCCCAGCACAAGGAGGAGGGGAGAGAGAGGTGGTTGCGGCTCAATGCATGGAGGGACTACAGTAGGCGGTCAGTGACTACTGCCTGTCATGAACAGCCCTTTTGGACCACAGTGAAGGCCATACATAAATGGTGCAAAAAACCCCTTGGCACGAAAATACCGTTTTCTGCAACCTTTCCCCCTTCTGCATCCTCCTGTGCCAGATGTAGGTTAACACCATTTTAAATCTTGGCCCCTTTCAAGGAGAGAGCGCTACCACAGCAGGGATTATGCACCGACCGGGAGGTAAATCCCATTCAGGTACCAAAGCTTAAACGTGAAGGTCCGACAGCCCAATATGACTCAAAGTAGTAATGGGAGAGGGGTGCAAGGGAATACAGCCCTCGAGACTGATCCAGATGTAGAAATGCCTCTTCCATCTCTGGTTCCACGAATTAACTGTTTTTAGCCAGACTCCTGGGACTTAAGTGGAAATGGCATCTGGTCTCTCCGTTTTCTCTTGCTTTTCCCTTTCCCCATCCCCTGAGATTAAACTCCCTAGTCCTTCCTTCCACTTCTATCCCCGGGAAGTCTTCACTGATGGGGAAATAGGCCTGAGCCTCCCAAGGATGCTGACCTTCAAGTTCCAGCGAGTGGTTTTACTCTTTACTGTGGACTCCAGGGCTAGTGATCTTGGATTCTTTAAGTCCAGGCTCTGTAACTTGTGGTTCTCAGCTATGCTTTCTTCCAAACTCCAATTCTAGGCTTCTTTAATAGCTTTTCCAAATGTCGTGTTTTCCAGCCATAGATGGGGAGCTCTGATTTCTGGCTTCCGGTCCCAGGTTCCTTAGGATTCAGGACTGGTTCCCCAGGCAGGAAAGAAAAGGCAAGTGCCAACGGGGACGCTGGTGCTGCCTCAGGGCGAGCCAGGCCTGCTGGTTTCCCACCAAGTAGGCCTGGGGGCTAGGTCCCCCTTCCCCCAGTGCGCTTAGCAGTTGAACTGTCTGAGCTGGGAATGTTCCAGGCCGAAGGGCAGGCTCCAAGCTCTCCAAGCTATTGAGGCTGCTGCTGGGCAGTTCCGTGGTCTGGACCTCATGACGAGCACCTGGTAAGGCAAGACTGGAAGGTAGGTGGCTGGTTGGGAAGTGCTGAAGCCAGAGCAACGGGGTGCGGGTCATACAAAGCTGTGAGGGTTGGGGAGTGACTCACAGCAACAAGAAGGCCTCCTGTGGACCGGAGACTTGGGCAGGGGCTGCTGCAGCAGACATAGCAGGGCCCCATCCAGCCGCTGGAAGATGCCGAGCATAAGCAGAGTCTGGAGAAGATCTGGCGACAGCCTCCACTGCTCCTCTTCCAGCAACTCCCTGACCACGCCAAAGTCTTGCCTGAGCTGCAGTGCCCCCTGCAGGCTGGAGACCGAGGTATATTGTGGCCACCCGACCCCTCTGCCTTTACAGACTGCTCTGCCCCGCCCCCCCTTCCTCCCTTTTCCCCACTTCTATTCATCCCCCTGCCTCTGCCACCTTTTCTCCCCACCTGAACCGGATCCCATGGGTGAGGATATGGTTGAGCCAGGCATCCAGGATGGCTGTCAGTGCCTGACCAAGGGCAGGGGCCTGGGCTTGGGGTGGCAATCCCTGCAATCCTTGTAACACTGGCTCCAGTACAGTGCGGACCACTAATCCAGCATACTCACTAGGAACACTGGGCAGTTCTGGAGTAAGAGGAGGAAGAACAGGATATGAGGCTATGGAGATGCGTTGAACTCCTAAATAGAGTATTCGAGAGAAGAGGGTAGGATTTGGGGATGGGATGGGAGGGGAGGGCACACAGAAGATGAGGTCAAGGATGGGGCAGTGCAGTGGAGCCAGGATTTGAAGGGGCTAGGACAATATTTCCCATCCCCACACCCCTCAGAAAGCTAGAATGAGGAGTTACCAGAACAAAGACGAAGCCGCCAGTATCGACCCTGTGGCATGTAGCGCTTGAAGCCTTGTGTGGCTTGTTTATGACACTCTTGAAAAAAGAGACTTAGTGATTCTTCAGGCAGGAGCTGTGCATACAGGGAGAAAGTAAGAGGGACTTGACAAATTATGATGATCTTCTAAATCTGGTATCTTTGGCCTGGTGTCCATAAAGCCCCAGAATTATGTGCATAATTGTGTGAGCCTGCCCATTTTTTGAGGAGAGATGCTATATCTTTCATTGGGTTTTCTAAGAGGTCTGGACCCAAATTATGAACAATCACCCTAGGATTACCCTGCTCTCCCCAGCTTGGTTCAGAAGACGAAAAACACTTGAGGTTAATTTTAATCTATGAGAACTTTGAGGAAAAAGAGTGACACACTCCAGAGAGAGCACATGCCAGAGAGAAGGGTCTGTGTGATCTGCAGATGGGCAGAGGGCAAGAGAAGAAAGGGAATCATAATAGTCTTCTGGTTATCACCTACAAAAGGAAGGCAGGAACTGGATGTTAACCAGGATCAATGACTATTTTAACATTCTGAGATTCAGAAAACTTTGGAATGTCCTTATATTGAATACTCTTGATAGCTCACTCCAGCACAATATAACTCATAAAGCAAAAAAGGTCCGTATGTGAATTTGGTTTGTTTCTTTGGTTTGTTTGGTAGGTTTTGGTTTTGGACGGACAGAGAACAGAGCAATAAAAAGGGTTTCTGTTCTAAAGCCCATCTTGGAGGAGGGGAAACCCAACAAATGGAATTAATGGCAGCAGCTACGTAAAGAAAAGGTAGATGCCAGGAACCCTGACGAGAGGAAAGGTCTGAGGGGCCTGCGTTAGGGTGGAGCCTATGTGGCTCCTGGCACATCTGACAACCTGTTTAAACTCTTTCTGTCTTCTTCATCAAACTAAATCCCCTTATCCTTCCTCATTTATGTCAAGGAAATCCCCCCCCCCCTTTTTTTTGAGTTGAGGTCTCATTCTGTCACACAGGCTGGAGTGCAGTGGCTAATCATGGCCTACCGCAGCCTCCACCTCCTGAACTCAGTTCTTCTGCATCAGCCTCCTGAGAGGCTGAGATTACAGGCACAGGCCACCATGGCTGGTTACTTTTTAAATTTTTTTTGCGAAGAAAAAAGGCCTCACTGTGTTGCCTAGGCTGGAAATTACCCTTTTGTCAATGGACATTTGTTAGGAACCTCTGCACCCAACCCTTTGAGGGAATATAAGGTACGCAGTATGAGACAGCTCTCCTCCATCCCCTAGGACCTTACAGTCCACAGGGAGAGAAAACTCACAGTGCCTGATTCTTCTTTGTCATCCCAGTGGTGTATGTGCAGGAGCACCCAGAACAGACGCCCAGCAATACAAGCACCAGGCGGAGGAGCAAGGCCTATGGAGCGCTTGGCATGATGTGTGATTCACATGGTGAACACACTGTCTTTATCCCTTTTGCTCTGTTCTCGCCACCACTACAAAGAGGCAAACCCTTCTCTTCATAGCTTCCCACCTCCCTTCCATCCTGCCCCTGCAGCTAACTCAAACTTCTATCACCATCTTCACTCTTCTCCTGCTCTGAGAATGGTTCCCCGTCACTCATGAGAAAAAGCCCAAATTCTCGGGGCTGGTGTTCAGTGCCCTCTACAATTTGATGCCAACTTGTTTATGCTTCCAAGCCCCCTGCCCCACCCTGCACATACCCACAAAAGGAACCTCGGCTCTGGTCAGGCCGTCTCTCTACTATTCCCCCAAGGACCTATGAACTGCCCACTTCCAGTAACCTTTTCCAGTCCTCTGAAGCTGCCCAGCCACCAGCTCTAGGCGCAGGCCGTGTACGGAGCCTTCTGTAAAACACATGCCCACCATAGCTTCCCCTCCTCAGAGCTCCCATGTCCATCGCTGTCTGCAGTACCATGATGAGCCTGTTCGGGGCATGTTGAATTTAAGTAGACAGCAGTAAATTGAGGTAGAAATGCCCAATAGGCAAATGCAGATGCTGGACTGGAACTCTGGGAGCCAGATGAGCCAAACTGTGGAGTTCATAGTACCAAGACACTGTGGGTGAGCAGGAATGTAGAGAGAAAAGATGCAGAGTCAAGGACTGAAATCCACATCCATGCAGAGGAGGATTTGGGGCAGGAGGAGAAAAAAATCCAGACATCCTCCTTAGCAGGAATAGCTAATGTGCAAACAGGGAAGACATTAAAATAGAATAATAATTTTATTCATAAATATAAAATAATATATTTTCCTTTTTTTTAGAGACAGGGTTTTACTCCATCACCCAGACTGGAGTGCAGTGGCACAACCATAGCTCACTGCACCCACGAACTCCTGGACTCAAGGGATCCTCCCCCTTCAGCCTCCTGAGTAGCTACAACTACAGGTACATGCCACCATGCCTGGCTAATTTTTTTTTTTTGGTAGAGACAGGGTCTCACTATGTTGTTCAGGCTAGTCTCGAACTCCTGGCCTTGTGATCCTTCCACTTCAGCTTCCTAAGTAGCTGGGACTACCAGTTACTTTTAAAATTTTTATTTTCATAGAAACAGAGTCTTGCTTTGATGCCCAGGCTGGTCTCAAACTCCTGGCTTCAAGCAGTGCTCTCTAATTGGCCTCCCAAAACTATGGAATTATAGACATGAGCCACTGTGCCCGGCCCTAGAAGAAAATCTTAGAAGAAACATCCAAGTATGTGAACTGTGAAACAGGAGCAAATCAAGTACTTTTTTTTTTCATTAGAAGCCTTATAAAATACTATTTTATTTCACTTTTTGTTGTTGTTGTTGTTGGAGTCTCACTGTCACCCAGATTGGAGTGCAGTGGCATGCTCTCGGCCACCGAAACCTTGACCTGCTGGGCTCCGGCGATCCTTCCGCCTCAGCCTTCCAAGTCACCAGAACTACAGGCACGCGCTACCACGCCCGGCTAACTTTTTTTTTATTTATTGTAGAGACGAGGTCTCGCCAAGTTGCCCGGGTGGGTCTTGAACCCGCGGGCTCAGGCAATCCACTCGCCTCGGCCTCCCAAAGTGCTGGGATTACAGGCTGAGCCACCGAGCCCGGCTTATTTCACATTTTAAGCGATGGACATGTATCACTTTAATAAAAACATAAACTTTTAAA